>CM033622.1:34664826-34818984 GCA_019453435.1 Rhinogobius similis | reverse complement strand
AGACTAGCTTTATGAAATCAAACTTCCGGAATGACAAAATAATGTGCATGTGACAAAAACAGACAGATTATAATCGTACTTTACATTTAGATGCATTTTGGGACAACAGATTTCATTTAAAAAATACCTAATTTTGCTTCTAAAATGGTCAGGAATATTATGTTTTAGTTAGTGACCTGAATAATCATGATTATCGATTAACTTAATACTGTTGACGTCCCTATTCTGCCGGAACAATTTTGAAAAACATCTAATAGTGATTTTTCTGACGTATAGCAATTATAATTTAATGAGCAATTCACATATTGGTCTATTTTAAACATGTCAAGCCCTGAAAAGCCAAACTAATCCAAGAATTCTATGCTTTTCGGAATATGTTAGAGGTCTAAACTACAGAGTTAGGAGTTTCTTAAATACATACAACAAAGACAGGATTATTTGTTGTTTGCAAATTAAATAATGTTAGTGAAAGGATTGTCCTGGCGATCTGCGCTTTTTCAAACTGTGATTTTGATTCGATTAGAATATATTATGCAGCCATATTTAGTATTGTGCTATTGTGTGTCCTCCCAAAGGAATGTCATACATGTGCGGCATATTCATTCATCCAAAAAAACACAGTTTTTTTCCATACCCAACTAATTCCCTCGAAGCCCTTCGCTCTCCTATAATCCATTATGTGCTGTTCAATGTTCTAATAGTCTAGTAATCCTCACTGAACCATATTTGCCACATATTTTGTATTCAAATCAGTTTGCATGGATTAAAATGCAGTTTACAGTGTCCTACCTGCTCTGCATCTCCTTGTGGGAAGCTCTGCGACTTGGTACCACCTCTGTTCTTCAAAGTCATAACATTCAACACTTCGGATGGCCTTGGGAGCTTGTCCTCCAACAACGACCATCACCTTAAACAACCAAAACATCAGTACTCTAATTTGATGCACTGGGATTGCATTCAGTGTTTTGGGACCATTTTTGCCACCTTGGGACAGCAGGCTGGGGTTCTCATCCGAGTGCGTGCGGTTTTCATCAAAGCTCTCTGGTCGGCGGGCAGCAGGTGGTACTTCATAGCCTCGATCAGGTAGTCTTTGCATGCACTGCTGTTTTTAATCAGGGACTCCTCCTCCACACGCTAAAACCAGAGGAGAAATGAACACAAAGAAACCACACATTCACACAAAAAGGACAGCAATCACCAATTTCAACAATGACTTCGTTACAACGTGAAAATATAGCATCATAATCAACCTTCAGAAATAGTAGGAGTTGTGTTTCTCTACTGATTATAATTGCTATGATGTTAATAACCAGACAAAGCTTGTTTTACAGTCAGTTCTTATTCTAGTTTCTTAAAATGGATCATTCAAATTTACTGGGTGGGTCGGTTCACTCTGGATGCTACAGAATAGATTAGAGTACTTGCATCCCCACTTGACAGTTACTCTCTGTAGTAATATAAATGCAGCAAACTAAAATACACACAGAGACACTTACTTGAACCAGATACTCCCTGGACAGAAGCGGCAGACGCACATGCTCCATCAGATGAGCTAAGTGTTCCTGACGAACATCCTTATCATGGTTTACCCAAGCAATAACAGCCTCAAAAACCTGTGAAATGTAAATAGATTATAAAACCTGAAAGCATGGTAAAACATGCGCCGCTTAATGTGGTCTTTACTTTCTCCTCTGTGGGGATGGTGAGCTTGTCACTAGCGATAAGGCTTGACACTTGCTCCATGCCCAAATTAAGGAACTCTTCACTTCCAACTACTTCTGTAAAATGTTGCTCTGTAAGCAAAAACAAAAAGTAAACTTTTTAGCCTGGATGAACACTGCCATTTCCCAAAACTAGGCTTCTCTGGTTTCCATATTTGCATTAATTACATTGCTCCCATTCTGTCTCAGACTCTGTTCCACAGCCCCCAACACACAAGTACTTGAATGAGGCAATAAGAGCTGTCAGTCCACACATGCAGTACAAAAATAGAGATTTGAGCACATAAACCTGCGTAGCTGTTGGCCTGGGTGAGCAGCTGGGAGCAGGCATGGAGGTCAGCGAAGGCTCGGATTCCCAGACAGTTGGACGGATGAAGCTGGGAGCTCAAGAACTCACAACAAGCCTTTTTCACCTCCGTCAGCTGGAGCAGGCCAGCAGCAGGCAACAGAGCCTGGGAGGCACATGACAGAAGGTGGTAGGTGTGGCATTACACATTGTGAATCATACATCAAACTCGGGATTATATGATGACACGCTTGAGCAATGACATGGGCTCTGTCACCCAACAGAAGGATCATCATTTTGTTCAACTTCATTTATGCATGGTTCTTATTACTATATTATAAGATTGATTTAAAAAAAAAAAACATTGTCCAGATGACTACATTTGAAACTATTAACCACTCTAGGACAATTGAGGCATTACAACAAATTGTTAAAAACAATATGGTTTAACAAGCCTTCTCCTAAAATGAGTTGATGCAATAGAAAGAATGTAAATGTTATTGCTGATGTCAGCAGTTGGCCTTGACGTGCTGAATGGGTCAGAGGACACTTGTGTTCCTTTGTGCACATTTACCTGGACATTGTCCTCTGTGACCTGGATCTCTGCCGTGTAAATGTAGTCCACTAGCAGCCCCAGAGTCCAGCCGTCCATCTCCTTAATCCTCACTCTTTTGGCTCGGCTCTCGGTCATCTCCCCTAGATCAGCCACACATCAGCCATGCCTTATGGGAAAAGACTGAACATCTATAAGTGAGTCCTCACCTGTGAACATGGCATGGAAGTACGAGCTCCCAGCCGCTAGAACCACTCTGTGGGCAGATATCTCCACATCCTCTGCTACTATGGTCACATCACACAGCAGACTCTGGCTGCAACACCAAATATACACTTACACAGTAGTACTACTATAGTATATCAGTACATTGTTGTCCTGCAGTGAACTATGTATAACAGCTGAGGTAAAGCGCTGGTCACCTGCGCAGCTCATTCATGACTTTGAAAGCCTTCCTCATGTGCCGGGGGTTTAGTGTCACAGGACCCTGCCTCTCCACTCCATCTTCTTTGTCACTCAGCGAGTGTGGACACAGTCTAGTGCACCTGGCGGCAACAAACATACAGGGCATAACAAATTAGACATTGTTAGATTCTGCCACTACTCACTGCAATTTAACCAATAAAAAAAAAGATTTTCATATGGGTGACATGCCAAAAAATATTGTTTCCTTTATCATGGTTCATAGCATTTTTACACTATTAATAAAATGTAACTAAAGCTATCTCCTGCTTCTAAGAGTTCATACTTCACTGTGATTGGCTAAGTCCATTTGTCACTCAGAATGACAAAGCTGACCAATAGGAGGAGTAGGTGGGGACAAGTGTGTTTGAGCAGGGAGCTGTATTAAAAGCACTGAAACAGGAACACCAAAACAACATATTGTTATTGGCCACATGGGATACCTTTGGGTTGAACTATATTAAAGTTCAAAATCTCTGAGTCTTTGAAAAATTACTTCAACGGGTTAACACGTTTTCATCGATTTGAGGTGATTAATGTGACCCTGATATGACCAAGTGTAACTCTCTAGGATTAGGATGTTTCCGATGGAGACGACTTGAGAAAATAAACACATTGTAATAATATTAATGGTTATGCATTCATTCCTAATGTAATATCACGTGGCGCTTGTTTTCTGTCATCACTCCCACACACACGTCTGGGAGCAGTTAACACTACCTCTCACTGAACACATTAACACATTATCCCAACAAACACACGCTGTGCACGGCGGCGGCGCGTCGGTAAGCGCCTTACGGGCAGACTCGCCCTCCATGTCCGTCCACAGCCCTCTAGCCTCGGTCAGAGCCTGGAACACTGGCCGCTGTCTCTGTCAATGCGGCACCATCAGTCAAGCCGCCACAGGGAAACGTCAACACAAGCAGACAGACGGAGCGTTTCTCTGTACTCACAGCGGATGACTGTCCATGATTCCGGGGTTTTTCAGCGGCTGAAAACTTGGCCCAGCTGCATGCACCATTCCATAACCACCATGAGCGCTATTGTGGGTCGAAATTCAAGCGCAAATCCGTGCCATGATCGCGACTCCAGAGGCGGCGAGACGGGCGGACGGTAGCCCCATGAAAGCAGCCAGCAGCGGCGGTGACACTGCGCGGACACGCTGGGAACAACCCGGCTGCTCCACACTGGCCCACCGCTTCTTCTCCGGCACACACAGGAAGAAGCCAGGCGCCGCAAGGAAAGGGGCGATCGGGCACGTTTTGAGCCCCGCGACCCTCCCAGGTGTGTACGGCTACGAGAGACGGACGGACGGCGATACCTGTTATTTTTCCAATCGCTGATTAAAACGCACAAACAAGGACATGACTGCAAAGACGGCACCGCGAGCAGCTAAGGCGTCCCAAAGAAAGCACTGTCTCCCTCTATCTGTGGAAGACTGGCCCCTGCACGAGAGCGCAGCCCGGGGCAAAGCAAGATGTGTGCGGTTTACTTATGTTTTAATCATGAAACACACTAAGTTGACAACATTGTTTTACTCATCATCCATTTATCCTGCGTGCTCTTTGTACATTGAAAGAAAGAAAAAACACAAATACACACACACAATGAATACAATGAACTATGTCAAATTTGCACTGAACAGTTATTTTCATTGTATTGACATAACAGTAATTATTTGCCATTTTTGTGCAGTTAATGATCCTTGTCAGAAAATGAATTTAATGTAACTGCATTTGACTGAATATCCATCCTTCAAGCAGTGCTATGGTGCGACATGTCAAGAGGAACAGCTTTGTATTCACCAGACACTGTTTAGACCTGATATGGGCAGTGGTGGAAAGTAACAAAATACAAAAGTAAAAGTACTGTACTTAAGTAAACTTTTTAGGTATCTGGGCTTTATTTTAGTTGTTTTTCAGATACTTTTTACTCCCTCACTATATTTGAGAGCATGTATCTATACTTTTTCCTCCATTGCATTTCTTTAACTGGACTGAAAAGTAGAAAGTACTTTTCATTTTCTTTCAGGGTTAGTTTTAGCTTGTTGGTGACATTCTGCCTGAAGGTTTTGAATTCAAGCTCAACAACAAGCAAACTAAAATATACACATAAAATTCTCAACTTTTGAAAACATTTTAAAAATTATTTGAATAAACCTTAGTTGAGGTGACCAAAATTATGCTAAATTCTTTACCAAAATTGTTCCATTTAATATGTAAAACTAGTCTCATAATCTGCATGAAATACTTTTACTTTTTACTCTTTCAGTACATTTTCAAACGGGTACTTCAACACCTTTACTTAAGTAGATTTTTAATGTGATACTTGAGTAATTCTTTGCATATGTACTACTTCCACCACTGACTCTGGCACCAGCAGGAGGCCGGTCCCTGAGGTCCTCAGAGTGTGAGATGGTTTATATGGCACTAACAGAGATGTACTTTGGTGTTTTGGAGAGACTTAAACACAAGCAGAGCTGCTTTAAAGTCTGTTCTCTGAGCCTGAAGCCAGAGCAGAGACCTGAGCACAGACTAATGTGATTGTACTTCCTGGTTTTAGCCAGGACCCGAGTAGCAGCGTTTTGGATGAACTGGAGCTGTTTTACAGCTCATTTAGAAGGAAAAGGAGAAAAGATCTGAATGCAGATAAAAGCAGAATGATTCAGGTTCAGCTTGTAGTACCTTTTTAAACCAGAGTGCAGGCTACTTACCTTCCCTTTAAATGTAGTTGGACATTCTTAGAAAGGGTTTCAGGGGTTGTCATCCGGACACTGTTTGAAGATCGAAACGTCTCGATCTTTGCAGAATCAAATTGGATACTTACCTGTGTTTTCTTGTCATTCCCTTCACAACTTGTAATTTCAGTCACAATAAAAAAAACATGGCACAGACACAGATGTGATGGAAATGGCTGTTACAGACAAAATGTCACATTTCTTTGACAATCTCCAAAAATATTAGCATGATTAACTCAGTTCTCATCTCAAGTATTTCCTGCACTCAAAAACCACCACTAAGTATTGTTTTTCTCATGTCCAAATTGAGCTGAAACATGAGGTGTGTGGTGAAAAGACGAAGACTGAATGTACTTCCCTGTGTTGACTTGATTTGGTGTAACGCTCCAGAGCTCAGACTGCTGCAGTGATCAGAGCAGCTCTGGAATGACATCTGCACACTCAACTCATGGGACAAGTATTCTTGTTGTGGGGAGGAAAAATAAATAAATAAAACATGTTTCTACCACATGACACATTTTGATCAAATAAAGACTTTCATACAGTATGTCTTTAGTTTTTTCACACCTACATTGAGTTCAAATTTATGATGGATTAAAGGTCCAAAACTGGACTCTGGGACAAAGGGTGTCCCAATATAAACCCCAACCAATTTGTATAAATAAACAAAAACATAATTTATTCATCATATGTTTATCTTGATGGCTAGTTGGTGTTTTCAACTATTGGAAATACTTGGTTATTTGGGACACCAATCACAGCCTTCCTCAGCATGTTGAATGAGCGAATGAGCCTCACATGCAGGTGACACCTCAGAGGCAGAACAGCAGCTCGGAGCAGCTTGGTGGGGATGATACCTCATTCTGTTGTTGGTGTTATGTCATCTGAGCCACGTTAAACAACCCACGTGTTGTTTTCCTCTTTTTAAATGGCATTAATAAAAGTAAAAACACATTATTACAATTATTACAAATAAAGCAATCCTAGTAATGTAGTAACAGTAATGTAACTGCATTCTTGAGTATTGTACTAATTAGTCTACATTTTAAAAAAGTAACTATGAGCAACTTTTCAGCGTTACTTCCCCAGCACTGATTATGCGTATTCTGGTGAATACTATTGTTTACTGGTATGTGGTCTAAGACGTTTTCTCCTGAATGTTCTAAGATGCTTTTGGAGCTTGTGCCAGAGGTGTGCTTACCTGGCGCCCCGTGGCCTGGGCTGGTGGACTTTAGAAGCACTCCCTTTTTCGTTGCTCCCCCTTTTACCCACATGTATTTCCAGGTCTTTGTGTTGGCTGTGTGAAGTAAAGAAATTAAAAAGAGCAGAGAGGCCAAAGAAGTGAACATGAAGGATTTAAATGCATTACTGCTCAAACCCAATCATGATGAGGAGGAAGAGATTCAAATAAATCAACTTAAAGATGAAATTGATAAGATGTATATAGAAATGACAAAAGGAGCATTTATCCGATCACGTAGCAAATGGTTAGAACAAGGAGAAAGGTGAAAGGAGAAAAGATAAAGAGCCTTTATTGATTGAAAATGGGATTCTAAATGTTGACTATAAAATTTTTGCATTTTGCTAAAAGACTGAAATCAGGCTTCCAGGAAATCATTAGTGAAATACGAAGCGGCTTAATGTCAAATAAACATATAAGCTCTAACATTACACTTGGATTGGATTTACTAGACTCACAACACATTGACACACATGTGTTATGTTTAGACTTCTATAAAGCTTTTGACAGTGTAGAACACTATTTTTCATTTAAATCACTGGAAGCCTTTGGTTTTGGCCTGAAATGTGTCTATTTAATACAAATACTCTACAAGAATATCAATAGCAGTGTCATGCTGTATCTAACACACTTCACACTTCAGTTACAAGGTCAGTCCACCAGCGTTGCGTTTCTGTTCTTGTTAGCGGTTGAATTGCTATCTATTTCTGTTAAAAACAGCATTGCAATCAAAGGAATAGGAATCTTAATTAAAATAACCCAATTGGTTGATGACACCACTATTTTTCTTGCTGATAAACATCAGGTTGAGAATGCGGTATTAACAAAAGTTCTCTGCAGCATCGGAATGCATCAAAATGTGAATGTTTGTATGATTGCAGCGATACAGCTGTATACAATATTTCTGTCAAAAAATTAGTAAATATGTGGGAATCCATGTGTGTAAATCAGAAGGCAATCGTCAACATCAAAATTTCTCTTCAAAGTTGACCAAAACTAAACCCAGGACACAGAGAGACCTCTCTCTGTGTGACATCTCAGTTTGGGGCAGAACCCTATTGTCAAAAGCAGGAGTCTCACGTTTTATCTACCCTGCTTTATCCTTAGATGTTGGGGAAACTGTAAGTAATGAGATAAATAAATGATTTACCAACTTTGTATGGAAAAATAAAAAGCACAATACTGACCGAACAATACTCACCAACCCTAAGGATGAAGGAGGACTAGAACTTCTGGACTTCACAATATTAAACCAAACCTTTAAAATCAAGTGGATAAAACAATGCCTTGCAAATCCTCACTCACTGTGGTAATAATATCTTTTAAAAGGTCTACAAGTCCATTTGAGCTGCAATTACAACGTAACTAAATTACCCTAAAACTTTGTGCTTTCTACCAACAAGCTTTATTAGCCTGGATAGATATGCCACAAACACAACCTTTCGCCCCATAAATGTATAATATGGAACAATGAAAACACAAATCACTTTACTTGCCAAACTGGATAGATAAGAATAGATATTATATAAGAGCTATTTGATGACTCAGGACAAATCTACTGTTACAAAGACTTTATGACAACATACCAATTCCCAATAAAAAAAGGTAATCACTACAATTACAGAACCTCTTTTTGAGATGGAACAAACATCAATTATAAAAACCGCTCCAACAAACACATCCGCAACTCAAAACTTAAATAAATCTACTCTCATGTAAAGCCGTTTGGAAAGCAGGATTTTCACATCTCAAATGGAACAACATCTGGTTAACCCCCTCAAAATACTGTATTAACAATCAAAGTAAAGAACTACAATGGAAGCTAATACATCAAATCTATCCAAACAAAATAATTATATCCAACTTTACAAAGATAAAAACTGTACATTCTGCAATATAATGGAAGAGACCCTTGTACATTTATTTTTCGACTGCTGCGCTCAGAAGGACTTTGGACCAACCTCGAAACATTCACAGCACAAAAAAACAAAACCCCAATTCATCTACACTGCCAGCACATAATCACATACGATATATAACTACAATATATCGTGAACCTATAGACCTTATCTGGTAAATATATCCATAAAGTATGATACAATAATGATAAGCCTCAATTCAAACTATTAACAGACACCTAGAGTCACTAGAGAACGCAGACGAAAAAGCCACCAAGATACTAAAAATAATCAAAAAATACCAAATGAAACGTTGATACCTGATTTCACTTCTCTTGTTTGTTTTTCTGATTTGAACTGCCTTGTAAACCTCTCATTTCATTCTCATTGTCTCTTGTCGCATTAGGTCAATTAATGTATTTTCAGTTTGTCATGTTTTGTAAAATTATATGATTTTATCATGTAAATTTCTGTTAATAAATGATGTAAAGTCGTGCTCCTGCGAACCCACAGTCTCCTTATTGAGAGGCAGGAGCTCCAGCCGCTCTGCCATCGTGCTAGAGCTCCTGCCTCAAAAAGGATGGGTGGGTCCGAATCCTGGACCAGACCAACATTACACCATCTCTCTGGGTGGAGTCTGCATGTCCTCCCCGTGTTACGGTGGGTTCTCTCCGGGTTCTCCGGCTTCCTCCCACCATCCAAACACATGCATGTGTTCAGGTTAATTGGAAACTCTAAATTGCCCGTAGTGAATGAATGTGAGAGTGAATGGTTGTCTGTCCATGTGTCTCTGTGTTAGTCCTGCGACGAGTTGGCCACTGTCCAGGGTGTACCCCACCTAAGGCCCAAAGTCACTGGATTAGGCTCCAGTCACCCGCAACCCCTAACGGGAACAAGCGGTAGAAAATGAATGAGGAAAAAAATGAATGTATTTACTGTAGAAGAAGCACTTCTATGTGGGATTGTTGTGTCATCATTTCTTCTGGATAATGGACACAATGAACCAGTCAAAACCCCACGAAATTCAATGCAATTGTCTTTATTGCCCAAACTTAAAACACTGATGGTGAAAAGTAAATGTCTGTGGTGTGGACCACCAGACAAACTCTCAAAGGTCTCAAAAGACCAGTCCCCAAAATCCTGTTAACCCAATGGCCCGTGTACTTCTCCTGTGTGAGGCTGCTGTCCAGCTCAAGTTCTCCTCCACAAGCCCCTCTGCCTCAAATCTGCTGCTCTTCTACCGTTTTGTTCCTAATATTTAGCAACGATGTCCATATTCTTCATTGTTCATCTTGTCTAGCTCAACATACATGTTCACTGTAGCCCACTACTTTTGTCGTCTTGCTCCGTCATAAGTGAATAAACTTAGTGTGAGTGTCCTGCAGCTGTCCAGTCTCATATAAAGGCCGACCTCCTAAAATGTGTGGATTCTAAGGATTAACTAAAATTCATTTATCAGATTATACTGCAAGTGACAGAACAAAATGTGGGACTAGATTTATAGTTTAGATCAACTTTTGCTTCCCTCGTATTTTACTGAACCAATGTTTTAACACTGCTGTCATTTGGCTTAGACTTTTTGTTGCTTTTGTCACATTTGACACATCCATAAAACCTTTATTTGTAACTTTGCGCGTGTCAATGGATTTTTAAATCCTGACAGTCCAACTTAAATCGTGTGTGTTCAATATTAGTGCTTTCCAAATGTATGGACCTAAGAAACCAAAAGAGACTTTAAAGTTTCCTTCATTAGACCAGTGTTTGATTGTTGTCACACCCATGAAAAACACAATATTAACATGCCAGTGAAACCAGACAAAAAACTCAGGCACCTACTCACTCCTCTCCCCCTTATCCCCTGCATGTGTCGCAAGAAAACCTACATCAGGGAAACAGGGTTTGTCCAGTTCAACGTCTGGAAAAAAGAACAGAAAACAGAATGTAGAGAAGATAAAAGATACATGGATAAAAGAGGCCATAGAACCCAGAAACATGCCCCTGCACTAAACTGAGACGAGGGGCGTGCTTTACTTGGAATACTGTTCTACAGAAGTCAGACTGCAGAGGGCGCTGTTGTCCTTCATCTCCAGGAAGAAAGCCCTCATAAACAGATATTAAGGCAAGACATTACAAGCTGTCATTACCAAATGACGTGTCAGATTATTAACAAAATGAAGAAAATAGAGAAGAGAGGAAGAGAGAAGAGGACAGGTCAGAGAAGAAAAAGACAGTCTTGTGCTCGGGGTAAAACAGCTCATGTGAAAACATTGACCACTTTGCTTTAAAGTGGACATATCATGCTTTTATTTTCACCTTTTGAACATTTAAAACATTTCCCTGGGGTCTAAATAAACTGTACCTGCAATCTACAGTCTGAATTCCTCCTAATTTTCTTTCTACCTGCCTCTCTTTACCCCTTTGTAAGGAGCGCTTTTGAGCGCCTTGTTTTAACACTGTCTCTTTAAATGCAAAATGAGTTAGTTCGCACCCCACCCCTCCCATGTGCATTGCACGCAGACTCCGCCCCGTTCAGCCATTGTTGTAGTCCCAAACACAGTCCGTCCGTCAGATCCAAAACTTCTCGAAAGTTAGAAAAAAACGTAATGACAATCGAAAAATGGAAACAAGCGAAGAAATCAACATCCAGCCACGAGCCAGAGTCTGACACAGACCAAGAGGAAATCGAAGAAGACGATCCTCCGCAGCAAAGACTTCAAATGGCTGCATCTCAATGGTTTGTTTACTACTATGTAATTCGCTATGCGCTCCGTTAGCTTAACTGTGTGTGAAAAATATTAGCAGGTTGTCTAATGGACCCTCACTTTACCATCTTACTACAACAACAGTCCGGGAAAAGGCTACTGTCAAGTCAGTCAGCGTAGTTAAGGTGCTGCGGGCTACGCTTGCTCTTGCTAATGCTAGCGACATGCTAACGCTAGCGACATGCTAATGTCAGCTACGAGCAGTCTGATGTGAGTTCTGCCTTATGAAAACATCAAAAATAAATGTATTATATGTGTATATAAAGACATGTGCCCTAAGCAGCTGGAAAACAGCCGAGTAAAAGATGGGCAGCTACAGGTGTAATGCTAATCCCTCACAAATGGCCAGAACACAGGTAAAGAATGACTGGATAAAAATAGGTCTAATAAACAGTGTTTCAGCGTTTCTTGACTTACCGCTCCACTATATCATCATCTCCATAGACCGAAGGAACTGACCCTTCGATCAAATGCAATCTTTGAGTAAATCCCTCGTTGTACTGGCGGAGGTTACTGAAGCACTCCTCTTTGAAGTGCTTAGCACACAAACTGGACTTTCCCCACTGTCGGTGGTACATTACCACGAAAAATAAAACGTAACCAGCCGATCTCAGTTGTTCGGATGCAGGCGGTCGGTGTAATGAGTTGTGCTGGTAACACAACCAAGAACAGAGCATTTTAACTTGTCCACTCGCACCTTTGACATCTTTGCGCTTGGACTACAAAATCGCTACGAGGAAAATAAAGATGGCGGTCTCTGCCGGAAGCTCTTGACCTTTTTTAGTAGTTCCGCTGTGACGTGATAGATAAAAATACGTAACAGATAATGCGGATATTCGAACGAACTGAGAAATATGTTGCAAAATTTATATAAATATATCTCTGCAGCTACTTAAGTGATTAATTTCAACTTTTAGCCACTACCAGACACCCACAGTACACAATAAAAGGTATCTAAGGGCCAAAAAAGTAGATTTTGCATGATATGTCCCCTTTAATAGTTTTCACTGCCTTTTGCTTTTCAGACATATTCACTGAATTGACTATTTAAAATGGTTCTAAAACGCACTGAAGCGGCTTCTTTCCTGAGAATTTGCAACAGTGAATGTGAAATGTAGAGCTAAGGATCAAGAAGATAAATTGAGTTACTGTTCTAGAAGTTATTCTCAAATAACAGGACGTTCTTTAAATACAAAACAAAATGTTTTTCAAGGTTATTCTGAACAAAAACTCATAACTCCTGCAAAAACATGTTGACAGACGACAATAACCAATCTTCACGTTACTTCTTTCTTTTTTTTTCTCTTTTTTTATTAATTACATACATAATGTACAAAGCTCTCGATGGGAGACACATATGCATTTCTGAAGTAAATCTTTCTTTCTAGAACATTTGTAATAAAACAAATACAATACACAATTTTGCAATGACCAATAAGAGTCCTTCAGTCGAGACAAAGAAGCAAAATAAGATTCAAGTTCAGTTTTAAATGTGAGGGATGGACTTTTATCTTGCCATTTACTTTTATGGATGTGGTATTTACCCAGAATTATAATTATATTGAAAATTGTGAAATATTCGTTAGACAAGTCACAATTTTCAACTTCAATTGTGCAGTTTTGTTCATCGAGCAAAAGTTCTTAGTTTTGCAACACGAAAAAAAAAAGCTGTTGGATTGTTTCCTCTTGAGAACAAAAAATGCACAGCTCCACCTCAAAACCAAAGCTCTTTTTAAACTTTGTTGCTGCTGGATAATAAGCATTAATTATTTTAAAATGCATTTCTTTGAATTTGGGGGTATCGGCCATTTCATGTATCGCATTTATTCGTTATTCCACGTTCAGAACTATATATTTTTTGTTATGAAATAATTTTGAAATTTTTTGTTAATAGTATTATTTTTGCATGTTTTCTACTTTAGTGAAACCTGGTTGAAAGGCAGGGTTATTTGTCTTTCAGAATAGTGTAAATAATTTGGAATTCAATTTAATAAAGCGATGAGAATTGCTTTGCAAACTTTATTATATTCTCTAACCAAACTTTGGATACTACTTTGATTTGGAAGTGACTGAAACTTAAGAATCTGACCTTGATTGTCGAGTTTGTCTGGGATCAAAAGTCTATTTTTTTTTTTTTTCATACCAGCTTTGAATGAAGTTTTCCTATATGGTGTAAATACTCTATTGTTCCACAAGGTGGAGCCACGTGGAGAAAAATTGTGGGTAAATCCCATGTTCCAGTGATTTAAGATCTGTTCGTGGGACTCGGGCAACTTTACAGGAAAAAAGAAATTCCAATCCTCCCACCTGATCAAAAATAAGTTTGACAATATTAAACATTAAACCATATATAATCTGGTTTAGCTAAAAAGGTTTGAATCCAATTTACTCTAAAATCACCAACAATGGACTCAAAATCAATAGTTTTCAGCCCTTCTTTGCTGAGGTCTTTAACACGTTGTGTTTTTTGATATAGTGCATTTTATTAGGCCAAATGAATTGGATTGTTTGTTTTCTTAATATTCACGTTACTTTTATAACTTTTCATCAAACCTTGGGGTTATATTTTGGCCGTGCCCGAGCTGGGTGTCCGCCCTCTACTTTACATTTTCTCCAAACCAGGTTATTTTACCATGAAACTGATTCAAAGTGGAAAAGAAAACGTGCCATTCAGAAAGACATTTAACAAAAAGAACAAGAAATAATACAACCAAAACCAAGACTAGACCAGGACTAGACAAGGACTAAACAAGGACTAAACCAAGACTAGACCAGGGCTAGACAAGGACTAAACGAGGACTAAACCAAGACTAGACCAGGGCTAAACTAGGACTAAACCAGGACTAGACCAGGACTAAACTGGGACTAAACCAGGACTAGACCAGGGCTAAACTAGGACTAATTCAAGACTAAACGAGGACTAAACCAGGACTAGACCAGGACTAAACTAGGACTAGACCAGGACTAAACTAGGACTAAACCAGGATTAGACCAGGACTAAACTGGGACTAAACCAGGACTAGACCAGGACTGGATAAGGACTAAACTAGGACTAGACCAGGACTAGACCAGGGCTAGACCAGGACTAGACCAGGACTAGACCAGGGCTAGACAAGGACTAAACGAGGACTAAACCAAGACTAGACCAGGGCTAAACTAGGACTAAACCAGGACTAGACCAGGACTAAACTGGGACTAAACCAGGACTAGACCAGGACTAAACTAGGACTAAACCAGGACCAGACCAGGGCTAAACTAGGACTAATTCAAGACTAAACGAGGACTAAACCAGGACTAGACAAGGACTAAACCAAGACTAGACCAGGACTAAACTAGGACTAGACCAGGACTAAACTAGGACTAAACCAGGATTAGACCAGGATTAAACTGGGACTAAACCAGGACTAGACCAGGGCTAAACTAGGACTAGACCAGGACTAAACCAGGACTAGACCAGGACTGGATAAGGACTAAACTAGGACTAGACCAGGACTAGACCAGGGCTAGACCAGGACTAGACCAGGAATAAACCAGGACTAGACCAGGACTAGACCAGGACTGGATAAGGACTAAACTAGGACTAGACCAGGACTAAAGTAGGACTAAACCGGTACTGGACCAGGACAGGACCAGGATTAGACCAGGAGAGAGTCAAGGCACCTGGCGCCTTCATTTGTATATATTCTGGCGCTTGTCTTTTCTCCATCAGATAAAGAGGCTCACGGCGTAAAAGCTGCGTAATGCAACAAATACAGATACAGTCATCATTCATCACATGCGCCTTTTCTGAATGCTTTAGTTGATATTTCTTATCGTTAATTTGGTGCCAGAGAAAACACACACAAACCAAACTCATAAGCGCAGCTGTGACGCTGACTTTTTAGTATCATGAAAATAGTGTAATGTAGTGGGAATGGCATGAGGAAAACACATACCCTTTCAGATTAGTTACAGTATAGAGAGATGTTTTCAAATATCTCACCTGTGCCGCCTCCATGTCTCCTGCTTTAGCTGCTCTGCGAATCACGGAGTTCTAAAGGCATAATAAAGACTACTTTAGGCTCAGAATTTCCTCCGCAAATAGCAATTGTAATTTTAAAAAAAGGTATTATGCCATATAGTTATAGTCTACAACCCGTGGATCATTATTTTATACACAAATACCCCCAAAAAGCCACCACCTGAATAATGGATGGAAAATCTTTTGACATACCAGAAGCTTACAGAATTAAAACTATGAATGTGTGCTGTAATCAAAGCTAAAGGCGCTCCAACTAAATATTACAGCACGTGACCTTTTTTCTGCAGTGACTTTTTTTGGGGGGTCACCCAGTGTATTTTGGTCATTTTAAAATTGCATTATTGATATAAAAAGATTTAATAATAGGAACACGTCCACTGACTGATTTCTATAAGTCAGTGTAAGTGTCATCACAATAAAGTGCCGGTCCATGCTGATCGCCCCACCAATGGATAGCTGGAGTTTACGATAGCAAATACTAGAGCAGATTGTTTTGTGCCAAAATGACACGCTGCAGTTTATGTGTATCATTGTTAACTAAAAATAAATGAAAAACTGATTAATTAAAGAGCAGTGGGTGTGTAAGAGGGGAGGGGTGTAAGAGGAATTGTATGTATATTTAGTGGGAGGAAAAAAAAAAATAATAATAATAATAAATAAATAAAAATGCCTGCTGAACTACAGAACTGTTTTTACTGCACAGTGGGATGGACCCCATCTATAAGCTGTTAAGCTTTCTCCGGTGTCCATTTTTTCCACAGTCACACTGCACACTGCAGACTGATGCATAATCTTATGTGTGTATGAATTATATACAGCAATGTGTATATTACATGGATGTGCACAATTATGTACCAACATACGACTACATGTGATACTGTGAAAAAATAAATTGATTGATTGATTGGATTGATTTGTGTCTTGAATATAGGAGAACATTCATGAATTCATGAACCCTAAATACAAGCTTGAGTGGGTAAAAAACACAAGTCTTATCTGTTCTTAAATTGTGTAATCCTAATAACTTCCGAAAACGCTAAAACATTGTTTAAGTCAAATAAGCTCATGATGTTACCTGCAGGGCCAGTCTGAACCCAACATCCTTCACACAGCCCATCAGGAGATAGTGAAACGTCTCCTGAGTCGCAACATGGCCGTTCTCCAGCATCTCCTGTACACAGACAAATATTATATATATATATATATAATATGACATTGAGGATGGGTAGAAATACCACAGGCAAATGGCAACCTCGAAGAGGCAATGAGGAAAGCAGCAACAGCCAAATACCTCCAGCGAGTAAGGCAAGTCCTAAGAAGCCAGCTCAATGGCAAGAACAAGTCCCTGCTGATAAACAGCTACGTCCTGCCAGTCATCAGATACCCTGCGGGCATAATAAGGTGGCCAAAGGAACAGATACAGACCACAGACGTTAAGACACGAAAGCTCCTTACCATGCATGGAGGCTTCCATCCCAAATTCAGCATCTGAGACTGTACACTAGCCGTGGACTAGTGAGTGTGAGAGCCACTATCCAGGATGAAACATCCAAGATCCACAAGTACATCAAGGATAAGGCCCCAGATGATGATGTGCTCAGTGAATGTCTCAGGCAATGGGGAACAGAGGATGAGGTGCCGGAGGAGGGAGCATCGTGGGAGGACAAGCCCCTACATGGGATGTACCACCGGTACATAACTGAAGTGGCTGATATCGAGAAATCCTAGCAGTGGCTGGAGCGGGCCGGACTAAAGGACAGCACAGAGGCTCATCATGGAGCAGGAACAAGCCCTGAGCACCAGAGCGATAGAGGCCCAGATCTACCACACCAGACAAGACCCACGGTGTAGGCTGTGCAAAGAAGCTCCTGAGACAGTCCAACACAGAACTGCAGGGTGTAAGATGCTGGCAGGGAAAGCATACATGGAACGCCATAAACAAGTGGCTCATAGTGTACAGAAACATCTGTGCGGAGTATGGACTGGAAACCCCCAGGTCAAAAAGGGAAACACCTCCAAAGGTGGTAGAGAATGACCGAGCGAAGATCCTGTGGGACTTCCAGAAACAGACTGACAGAATGGTAATGGCAAACCAACCAGACATCGTGGTGGTGGATAAAGAGCAGAGGAGGGCCTTTGTGGTTGATGTGGCGATACCAAGTGATGGCAACATCAAGAGAAAAGAACACGAGAAACTAGAGAAATACCAAGGGCTCAGAGAAGAGCTGGAGAAGGCCTGGAAGGTGAAGGCCAAAGTGGTGCCCGTGGTGATCGGAGCACCCCCAAACTGGAGGAGTGGCTACAGCAGATCCCTGGAGGAACATCAGACATCTCAGTCCAGAAAAGTGCAGTGCCAGGAATAGCTAAGATACTGTGCCCAACCCTCCAGCTCCCTGGCCTCTGGTCAAGGTAGTTTGCTCACAAAAATGTAGTCAGAAAATATATTACAAGTCTTTCATCAAGTCATGTTTTCATATAGAAATAAGACATTTTATGTGTAAAAATTGCCAAAAATACACATATTTGGGACATATAAAATTGAAAAATTGACAGAACCAGGTTTAAATTCCTTGGTTCATTTTGTACACATATTAGTTACAAATATTAGTTGACTTTTTTCAATAAATACATTTTAGAATTACACAATCTTTCGGTACATCTTCCACATCAAAAGACTGAGTCCAAGATTGTAAGGTTTGGTGTGTGTAGGAGCTACTTTAAGTGGTAGTCCCATAGAACTCTATGGATGAAGGGGATGCAATGGAAGGATAAAACATTTTGTAAGAGCAGATTGGACAAGTTTGTTGTTTCCACATGAAAGCCGATATGTTGAGAGAGCAAACTGACCAAAAAAACAAAAAATTGAAAAAGATGAATTTTGCCTGTAGTGTAGTGAGAGACAGTGGTAAGAAAGCCAGAAGTGCCAGGGAACCAAGCAACAAAAGTAAAAGGCATCAGAATCTGAATTACTTTTATTTTTGTTACAGACATGCAACTGACCAGTAGAAGTTCAAAATAAGATTAAACGTGTTCAAAATAACAAACTAAATAGAAAATTGGTATCTCAATAGAATAAAGGATCAAATAAAATGATCCTGTTTTGACAACTAAATCCTTGGTGTTAACTTACCATTTCCATGTGCTCTGCCTAACCTTCACAACCTATTTACACACAGTATTTACATGATCATGTACAGTTTAAACACGTGTACTTGATATTGCACAATACCAGTCAACTGACAACTGCACAATGGTTTATTAAGTGCATTTACAGCACAGAGTGTCACAGTTTGATGGCCACAGAATGATTTCTTGTATCTTAGTGGAGCAGTGGCAGTAACAGTCTGTTGCTGAACAAGCTCTTGCAGCTGACCAGGCCTTTGTGGCTTGAGTGGGAGGGAAAGTCCAGAATAGTCATGATTTTGGACAACATCCTCCTCTCCGACACAGCAGTCAGAGTCCAGCTCCTCCCCCACATGTCCAGCCTTCTTGATGATCTTATTGAGTCGATTAGTGCCCCTAACGCACAGACCACAGCGTACATCATGGGACTGGCCACCACAGACTCGTAGAACATCCTGAGCGTTGTCCTGGCAGATGTCAAAGGACGTCATCTCCCTCAAAAGTAGAGACGGCTCTGACTCTTCTCTCGCCCTTGTTTATTGTCCAGATATACTCCCAAGTAATTGTACTGCTCCACCACGCCCCACACTGCCCCCTAGATGGAGGTTCAGGTCCACCCTGACCCCACCAGTTCCTTGGTGTTTGTCACGTTGAGCTGAAGGTTGGTTCCTTACGCTCCAGGTGACAGTTGTCCACCACAGTCCTGTACTCCTTCTTGTCACCACCGCAGATGCCTCCAACCACTGCAGAGTCGCCAGAGAACTTCAAAAGGTGGCAAGACTCGGTACAGTAGTTGAAGTCCAAGGTGAAGAGGGTGAAGAGGAAAGGAGAGAGGACTGTCTCCTGTTGCACCCCCGTGTTTCTGATGAATCTGTCAGATACACAGCCCTGTAGCTGCACATACTGTGGTCTGCCAGTGAGACAGTCCACAATCCAGGACACAAGAGGAGCATCTCAGCCAACTTCTCAGCCAGCAGAGCCTGAGATTCTCACAGTAGTGGCCGGCTTGTCCAGGCTCTGTGGAGCAGGCAGATGGTGGTGGAGCTGGTAGGCAAATGAATATACAAGTTGTTACATTTAAATGACTCTCATATATGTTGCATTTTTGGCACATTTAGTTTACAATTTAGACCACAATAACTTTGGGCTGGTGGGTGGAGTACTCAGATACTCAGATTCCTCAGAGCTTCTCTTGCCTTCTTGCTTTTGGAAGCTGCTTTCCAGTTTTACATTTCTGTCACTTAAGTCTGTCTATTTTCCTGCCTCTACATCCCTTTTCCATCTCCGACGTTCACTCTGCAGGTATCTTTCTCTTCTTTTGTGTCTGAATTTATATGTGCACGATATTTCCTCTGCCTTTGTGCTGCTTTTGTTGCTGGTGCCATTTCTGGATAAGTAAAAAAAAACTTTTTCTTTACAATCTTGTACTTAGCAACATTTTGAGGAATGGTACAGAAGGATATGGTGATATCTAATTCCAAGCCTGTGGTTTATTAACTCAAAGTTAAAATTTTTGCACCACTTTTAAGTAAGATCTAGTTTACTCTTTTCTCTTTTCTCACAGAGTTTATACATTTTACTCAAAATCCTTATGTTATAAACAAAATAAGAACTTGTATTCATCTAAATAACAAATACACAACAAAAGAACATGTGACCAAACTTAAGACTAAACAGAACTCAAATAATCCCTGTGGAGCACCAGGGGTATGTGGTTTACGCAGCACAAACAAACTGTCCAATCAATAAATGAAGTTTCAATGGTTTTAGTCAAAGTCGATGACAAACAACAAGAAACATGATTCAGGCCTCCTGCTGCCTCTCCTGTCGTACTGGTAAAAAAACATCAGCCCGACAGGTGCACACCCTGCACTGATTACCTTTTAGGCGCCCGTGGACTAAACCAAATCAACAAAGATGCTTAGGAAAACAACAGATTGGGCTAAAGAAATTAACATTAACATAGCAAAAACGTGACAAATTAAATATGCACATTACATAAACTAAACTGTAAATATAATCACTCAAATTAACTACATTTCAAAATAAACAAAATAGACAAGTAGCTCCTACACTGCGGCCCCTATTGTGCATTAAATCACAATTACTTTCACTGAAATAAGGAGTAAGTAGTATCTATGTGCAATGCATTAGCCTTAAATGAATCTTCTTTTTTCTACTTGCTGGATCTGCAGCAGAGATGGAGCATAGAATGAAGGACAGAGACAGATGAGCATTAGAGTTTAGTTTTAGTCGTATAGCTGCTTCCAGCAGCAGCAGAGCTTAGTCACTGTTCCCTCCAACACACTGGTTTTGGTCTTGAGTTGCACCGAGCGAACCAGGCTCTGGAGTCTCTGGAGTCTCTGGAGTCAGTGTTTACAGTCAGGACTCTTCCATCTGCCAGCATCCTCTGAGGGCAGCATCGCCCAGGACAGAGCTTCCTTCTTGGTCTTTCCTGCATTATAAGTAAGTATTCTGAGCTCCATCTTTTCCAAAATATTTCTGTCATGTACTGCACTTGTCTCCACCTTAAATCTTGCATTTGAAACAGCCCCGGCGGCATGACAGGTTTGCCCTTTAATGTCAGGATGTGATTTGGTGTGAGCACTTCTAGAGCCTGGATATCTACCATGACAGCAACGGGCTCTTGTCTGAAGCGCAGGAGAACTCCCACAACAGAATTTGTTAGATCAGGCCCCTGCAGAAGCTGAAAGTTGAGTGAGGTCCCTTTGTAGGTCACAGTACAATCAAACATGACTCTCAGCTTATTTTTTTCTTGGGTGATAAACACCATGGTGTGGAATAAACCACACTTTGCCATCATTAGCTGTGAGCTGGTCATCAGGAACCCATTCAGCATGTCCATCGCAAACCATGTTCTCAACAAATGTAATATACTTTGCTTTGAAATCCTGATTCTATTGTTGAATCAAAATGTTCTCAAGATGTTCCACAGAGATTCTATTTACTGTTACAGCAGAGCAGCCAATCTTGTCTTTGCCTTCACAACGAAGAGGGCCATTAATGACCCATCCAACTCGGGCCCGAACAGCACAGGGCCCTTCACCCTGGCTGTTGATTAGCTCCCACGGCTCCATCACTTTTGCTGCATCTGTGCCAATAAGCAACCCAACTTCAGCATCTATGTCATGGAGCTTAACATTTTGTAGATACAGCCACTTGTCAATATCTTCTTGTTGTGGCACATACATTTTGAGACAGGCGTTGTTTTTTGTGTCATCAAATCAGGGAGCTCAATGTACTGATTTTCTTCAAGTGCAGCAATTTTAAGTCCAAGAAATAATGTTTGTATTAACGATGCTTCTAAGGCCCATTGTTTGCAGCAAAATACTTGCTTTCTTGCCTTTAATGTACAGGTTTCTTGATAGACTTTCTGTGCAAAATGTGCCGGTGCTGCCTGGATTCAAGAATGCTTAAGTCTGCACCGGTGCACTTGTGCTTTGGCTCTTGACTTGGACAGCAATGGACACAACAGAATGGTCTTTGTCACGGGCCCCAATAAGGCCACAGGTTTGAGTCACTGTAGATGTGGTTGAAGAGGTAGAGCTGATGACAGGCTGCTGGGGGCCTTTGATTTGTGCATTTTCATGTTCAATGGGATGAACAGTTGGGTGCTTTTGGTGACAAATACTACATTCCATTTGGTTTCTGCATTCTTTACTTGTGTGACCAGTTTTAAAACATCCAAAACAGATTCCTTTATCTTTAATAAAGTTCACCTCGTCTTTGCGTGCCTTTTCTTTGAAATGAAAACATTTTTCCAGAGTGTGATAACTCAGTGAACAAAATAAACAGCTGTGATTTACAGATTTGTTTTTATTTGTTGTGAATTTGTTTGGTGGCAAAACTCCCTCTTTTTCTTTAATTCGAATGCTGTTGGAGCTCTTGGGTGTAGAGTACTGTGGATCATGGATTAGATTTTGACCTTTTTTTCAATGAACAAAACAAACGTTTCTCATGTTGTGGGCAAATCAAGTTCTTTCGTGTGAGCTATTTGTTCAGTTAGGTTTGAGCATCCTCTGAGAAACAGCGAGAGTGAGTAAGCGAGAGTTAATATTTTCAACTTTAATTGCTGGCCAGTGATTCATTTTTTCCATGTATGCATGTGCAATGTTAATTTCCAAAATGCTCAGTAAGAAGACTGTTGGCTCTGCAGTAGCCCTGTTCTGCAGGTAAGTCTCTCGGCTGCCCCCTGGTGTATTGTTTGAGAAAATGCAGACAGTCACTCAAACTCGGGGTCTCCATCAAAAACAGGGATGTTTCGTGGGGGCAGGACTGAGCTCAACATGGCAGTGATGTCATTTTGTCTTTGCATTATGTCCATTACACCTGGTTGTTTGATTGTGGTTGCACTTGAACACTGTCACATATGGGCACAATGGGCTCAGCAACTTGTGTTGTGCAAGAATCAACATTTTTATTTTGACACACATATTGAATTGCATTTTTTTTGGGACGAACGACTGGCGGTTGCATGGTGGTGGTGGTGGTAACATGCACATTTTTGTCCTACACGGTCCTGTAACACGGCTTTGTTGGCCTCTGCTTTGTGGCGCATGCGCAGTGGTAGAGACGCGCAACGTTTGAGAGCGTGCTCTTGATGCCCTCGACTTTTCAGAACCTACATTAGAGGCACAGTCCTCTGGATTGAATTCATCCACATGTTGATAGTTATTGTCCATATTTGGAGACTGAGACATATGAATGACCCAGATCACAAAACCAGCTTTTCACACTTTCAGTAAATTCACAGTAAGTAGACATTTAATTTGAAAAGTTGTTTTGCAAGTTCATCTGGAGGTAGTGGCAGGTTTGTGAGTGTATCATGCGCACTTGCCAACATTGAATGAACACGTTGAGAAGTGACGTCACTGAATCTGCATTGTCCTTTGCTTTCATTAATATGTTCAAATCCTCCATAAGCTTTTTTGCCTGTTTGCATTTTGCTTTCAGTTTTTAGTTTGTATGTGAAGAATCAGACCTTTGCGTCTAAATTTGAGGCTCCTTTTAAAACTTGCAAATCACTTTCCATGTCTGTTTGCACCTTTGAAATATCCCACATTTTTCAACTTTATATTTAAAAAAAAAAATCATAATCCAAAAGAAATGGGCAAAGAGCAACACCTTTATCCAGTTTTATTCATTTTATCTTTGTTACTTGGCCACTAGCGGTGCGTAAAAGTACTGCATGTAAATCCTGTCTCGTAGGCAATATTAATGACTCCAATCGTTTGGCCGTTTCCTTTTACAGCATTAGCGTTTGTATTGCACACCAAGTTCAGTGGAGAGGAGGAAGGCGAGGCAACTTTCTCGCTGATGCTGTCCGGAGAACAAAGGCGATGAATTAAACAAACTTTACGCTGCCATCCGCACATCAATGCACAATAATCATAATGATATCAAGCTCCTACAGTGCGTATTAATTAAGACTCGTTCTCGGATTAAGAGACAGCAGGACGTTTCTCCATGAGAACAAGTGTGTCAAAAACGTTTCAATCTCCTCTGATGTGAATCCTTGCCTCCTCTTTCCCCTCATTCCTCACAAGCTCCGGAGAGAGAGCGCCTGCATAACGCCACGCCCCCTCTGTAAAAATGACTTTGAAGCAAATTGTTTCATGAATTACGACAACGTAAATAGCATTCTACTGAAATGATTTACAGCGTTTAATTCAGGACTCAATTTGTCTTCATTCAAAAAAATCCATCCAACTCCATGATTTTTGGCGGCACCCCTGCACTTACGCCAGGCACCCACTTTGACAAAGTAAAACACACAAACGTCAAACATCACTCTGGAATTATTGGCTTGTCGGATGTTTGGGGCTGTAAACGTTTGCACTGTTTTCTTGTCAACAAACTATAGTTTGTTGCATTTGTAACCGAGCGGTGTGTAATCTCAGTGTTTTGACATAATCTTTAGCAATAAATTAAAGTTAAATAAACAAAATCCAACAACGCCACCGGGATTTAACCCGGAAAGTAAAATAGTGAGGATAAGGACACACAAGTTTGTTCTTGATGGAAAGAGGCAAGATTCCAGCTCTATGAAAAATGTGTAATTTAACAATTTGTATATTTAACTTACATAGCAGAGCAAGTGAAATTGCGCCCACTAAATATTTGCATAGTCCTTTACTTATCTCCATTGTCCATTGTGAGCAAACATTTTTGCGTTCCTTGTTGACACCATTGGAGCACTAGGACAACGTTGAGCAACAGAAAGGTGAGAGGGAAGAAAAGGGCAAGGCAACCTCCAGCGCCGATCGCAGCTCCTTAAGTTTACTTTACTTCTGTGCATCTGAAAATATAAATTGGTTACCGCTAAACCCTACCACACTGGCGAACAGATCGTTTTAGCGCAGAACGTACCACGTTCTACGGGAGCACGCGTTGCGCGGCCATGACGGCTAAACCACAACACTCCGTCAGCGGAGATCACGTGGGCGCGTCAACAAACGCGGCACCAGGAGACAGGCCACGGCACTGAACCACAGAAGCTACATTAGCATCAAGGCGTTATTAAACTAAACACAAATACACAAATACTACCTGGAGTGCGGAGGGCGCGGAACAACAAAGAGGGACCCAGGAAGTGTGTGGGTCAGAGACGGAGCAACACACCGGAAGCACTTCTTATAGGTTGACAGACATCGAGCGTAGCCAATAGGAACCGTTTGCAAAAGTAGCAAGGTCCGCCGCAGACCATATTGCCACACATGTCACCCATAGACATAAAAAATAATGGACAGACTGTCGTCGCTCCGCCCCATTCATGAAAATGCGGCTCAGTCATGGAGAATTCAAAATGGCCGCGGGTTAGCCCCCACCACTCCCCCCTCGGTGGGGAGGCGGGGGGAGGCCGACTTTGGGGCGGCCTTTTGCTGACGTACTGCCGTCGTAGCCTCTATGGTTACCGCCCACTCGTAGGTGTATGGCTGCGCCCTGACATTTCCGGCGCGTAAAGCCCGCCTTCTTCATTAGATATGCAAGAACTTTAAAAAATCACAGCGGCTAAACCAGCCTGGTTCAAAAAAATTCACCCCCCTCAGCGTTGTCACAGAGCCGTAAGCTAACGTTTGAGACCAAAGCCGTATTTTGAGCCAGGCTCTAAAGTAGGTTTTGAAACGTCTAACTCCCCATTGACTTGCATTGAATAATTCTACTTCCGCAGCCAGCCCCTAGTGGTCAGCAGCAGATTGCAAACATGGCAGCCTACAGTCGGCGGCTCAATTTGAGCGCGGTAGCCTCGCCCACTGATGTCACCATACTATTCGTCCCGGAAATACGATTCGTCCGGAAGTGCTATTGCAAGCATGCGCAGTACGAAATAAAGTATAAAATATTTTTTTACGGTGGTGTTCTTTTTATATTATGTAAAGTTCCAATCTTTGTATTTATTCTATACAAGGAAATACCGTTTTATATTTATTTATCACTTTTGAAGTGTTAAACCATGCAGCGTTAAGCTACACTTGATCGTGTAGTGACGAATTCAAGGTAAATGGAAAGATATACGAATATAAAAAAATATTTTGATTGTTCAGATTTGTTTAGATATTTTAAGGAAAAATATTAGAAACATTTATTAAGATAAGGACCACGTTTTTCTGCTCCATTTATATGGAATAAGATTTATATAACGACCTGTAATGAAGAGCAGCAGCTCTGAGCATCGATGACGTCAAAGTCAGAGGGAGATTTAAATTTTAAATCGCCTCTGATTTTGTTTCGCACCGGCAAAATGGATCAGTACGTTGTGTATCAAGAACTTTTTGCTTTTTTAAGTGGAAAAGAATGTTCAAATTATTCAACAAGAAAAAAAGTTCATCGGATGGCACCTCAATATGTAATTAAAGGTAAAACAATTGCATTTTAAATAATTTATCTTCATAAATCTATTCTACTACTCTGATATTCACTATTTTTTCATAGAACATTGTTGCAACTCAAATACATGTTTTATTTGTCTTAGGGTTATGTAATTCTTGCTTTGTCTGAATCATAAAACCCCTTCCCTCTGCACATGCATGTTTTGGAGTCTATGTCTAGATAACAATTATTCAATAACTGTAGTTTATTATTTAAAAAAACGTAGTTAAGAATAATCAGTAAACTTATTTTAGTCCTGTTTCATACACTAACAAAACACTTTTCTGTGTAACACTAGTGTACAGCTTATAGATAGGCTGCAGGCTTGTAAAATCTTTAGTTTGTGTATGTTCCCCCTCTTCACAGACAACCACCTCTTCTATGTTGGCCCAAACAAAAACTGGAAGAGGCTTGTGGTTATGTCTGAAAAGGAGAAGTGTAGCACCTATGCTGCTAGGCAGAGGAGATCAAGCTACTGGACCAGATATAGGTTCGAATGGAGTGGTGACTAATATATAGAAGAGCCAGAGACAGAACAAGTTTAAATGGAAAAGCCGGCAATTTACTGAACAGTTGACAAACAACATATAACAAAGACAATTGGCACTTAAGATACCTTTAAGACACCCCTTCTTAATGGTTTAAACCTTTACCTTTTGGTTTAAGTTCAAATAAAAGGTTTAAGTTCCAGGTTATTATCTGTTTCACTCTAATTTTAGTTAAGATGACCGGTCATTTGGTTTAAAGGGTTCAAGTTGTAACTTAAATTTTATTGGCTTAGTCTTAGGTTAAGCTCTGTTTTAAGTTCACTGTATTGACCCTGTTCACTTATCAAATCAAATGTGTTACTTTAAATTCACACCATAGGTACCCTTTAAGGTTACACAATATCAATAATCAAATGAAATATTACAATGAATGCAAAGCAGAATAAGAACAGCTTTATCTAATTGTCCAAAAGCTTAACAAACACCTCTAAAGTCTTTTAACAATGTATCCAGTTGTTCGCACGAGTGCTCCTTTAAAGTCTATTGGATCCACAGGAAAAGTGTTCAATCTCCTACCGCAACCTTGGCAGTGAGTTTGTAGTGATGAAGAAAGAAGCACGTGGCGCTCTACAGGCAGTCCTTACAACCACGCTCTCTGGGTAGGCTCGCCATCCATAGATCAGAAAGGCTTCTGGAACCTTCTCTCAACTCCTTCCCGGGGGAAACGAAAACCTGGCCAAAACTCGTGTCGTAATGGCGTAAACTCCTATTTGGCTCACACCCCTCCTCCGGTCTGACTAGACAACAGGTTTGAGCTGATATCTTTAATATTTCTCTGTAGTTTTCTGCTATTAGCTGCTTTGCTCTGCGGGCTTGTTTGCTCTGCTGTAAACAGGGCGCTCTCTCTCGCTACTGCAGCCTCACGGGTGGGGAGGGGCATTTTGAAAACTTTATCGACAACAAAAAGTTAACAATGTCTTTTTTAAACAGAATTATGGAAACTATGAATTGTGTATGTAAATACTATTTATATTTTTATCATTAGCCGTTTGTTTTAGCTGTTTTAATCACATTTTTCATCAACTTATTAATATTTATTGACCTTTTATATTGTCATGAAATGCTCTGTTATTACTGAGTGTATTTGTAACGGGGGTTACATCCTCCCCTCCTTTTCTCATGTACGCCCTCGTACATGTGTCACACAGTTTCTATCTGTAACATTTTGGGAGCATTTAAGGAGTCAGTGAATGCCATAGATAGGCCATGAAATAGGGACTGTACCACAGAAATTAGTGGGTTGCCTAATTCAGGATAAGTCAGTCTCTGAGCAGGTTCCCTATGTCTGGTTGAGCGTCTTAGGGAATCAGTGATACTGTCACTAAAGGTAGTGGCATCAGGGCCCTGGTCTATGTCAATAACAGTCTCTGCCGGGATACCGGAAATGTCTTTAGATTGACTGTTTATTTCAGGGGACTCATCAGTTGAAACTTGTTCTTCAGGATCAATGAGAGGTAAGCTTGCTAGGTAGGTATCAACTGGGATTTCTTTGTCACTGTTGATTGGACTCTGTTCAGGAAGGTTTCTTTCGACAGGTTCAATTTCAGGTAAGGACTCTTTTGGTAGGTTTGTCTCATCAGGTAAGTTTTGACTCTTTCTGGTTTCAAGGAAAGCTTTGGGCATTTCCAAGGGACTGTGCTCAACAACAACGTCGGTTTTCTCAGTTTCAGGTGAGTAGTAGGGGCCTTTGGTTTCCACTACTAGGTCACAATAGTTATAATAGCCAGAATCAGAATCTTCACTATCGGACTCTTGTGTAACACTTGTTGTTTGTTGACGTGTTTTCGATCTCTTTGTTTTGTCTTTCACAGGTTGTTCTGCTTCCTCTGAGTTGGCAGGAAGGAAACCACATGGAAGTAATAAGTCACGATGAAGGGTTCTTTGAGGACCGTCATTTGTTTCAGGTTTTATGACATAGACTGGAAGGTTGTTTGACTGCTTCACAATGATGTAAACTTCGGGCTCCCACCTGTCGGCTAACTTGTGCTTGCCTCTTATGCGAACGTTTCTGACAAGCACTCTGTCGCCTTCTTTTAAGGTGGAGTCAACGATACGCTTGTCAAACCTTGCTTTGTTGCGGCTAGCTGATTTCCGTGCCATCTCAGTTGCGATTTTGTAGCTGGATTCGAGGTGTGACTTGAGGTTGCGAACGTACTCTGAGTGGGAACTTGGCTGGTGGTCAACTGGCAGACCGAATGCGAGGTCTACAGGGAGCCGGGGCTGTCGACCGAACATTAGTTCGTATGGGGTAAACCCCGTCACCTCGTTCTTAGTACAATTATAGGCATGTACTAAAGGTCGGACATGTTCGCGCCAGTGGGTCTTCTTGTGATTCTCTAGAGTGCCAAGCATGTTCAGAAGGGTTCTGTTGAAGCGCTCAACAGGGTTCCCTCTCGGATGGTAAGGGGTAGTTCGAACCTTTCGGATGCCAGCTAGTTGACAGAGCTCCTTTATTGTGCGGGACTCGAAGTCTGGGCCCTGATCACTATGAAGTCTCTCAGGAAACCCATAATGTGAGATGAAGTTTTCCCACAGATATCGAGCAACTGTGCGCGCCTTTTGGTTTGGAGTTGGAAATGCTAACGCATATTTAGTGAAGTGGTCTGTTATTACTAACACATCTTTCGTGTTGCTTGAATCAGGCTCTAGAGTCAAAAAGTCGATGCACACCAATTCGAGCGGACGGGTGACGACAATGTTCACAAGTGGTGCTGCTTTCTCGGGCTGAGCTTTCCGACGTGTGCAACGTTCACAAGTCTTGACTTTGAGCTCAATATCTGACGCCATCTTGGGCCAATAGAACCGCTTTCTCACAAGATCCAATGTTCTATCGACACCCATGTGCCCCATATCGTCGTGTAAACTCTTCAAGACAAGGGGTCTTAAGTCTTGTGGCAGAACAAGTTGGTACTGTACTTGTGCACTCTCTTGTCTTGTACGATAGAGGACCTCGTCTTTGAGAATTAGCTTGTTCCACTCTCTTAGCAACAAGCCAAGTTCAGGGAGTTCATTTTTTGCAGTTGGTGGGGGCTTTTCTCCCAACATAAGGTGGTTGATTATTTCTCGGATACTTGTATCTGCATGTTGTTTTTCTTTCAGGTCTGATGTCGTGAAGTGGGGAACAACTGGTAAGCCTCCAAGCTGCTCCTCTTCTTCATAGCTTTGGGGGACAGCTTGGGGACAAAGAGCAAGAGACAGAACCAGAGGACTATTGGCAGTGTGCCCTGCTGGTATGTCATATGAGGACTGATGGACAAAGTGCTTTTCACAGATAGCTTGTATCGTACTCTGGTCAACAAGGTTTGCACAGTTTGTGTCAGGTAAGTGTCTTTGTGTGAATTGTTGTATCCTTTCTAACTCTTTTTTCGACAGCATGTCATCTGGTTGTGCGCTATGCGGGCGTCTGGACAGTCCGTCCGCATCCTGATTTTGTTTTCCTGCCCTGTATTGCAGTTGGAAGTCAAATGTGGACAGTGCAGCCAACCATCTATAACTCGTAGCGTCAAGTTTTGCGGTGGTCAGGACATATGTTAATGGGTTGCTGTCAGTGATCACAAGGAATGGGCGTCCGTAAAGGTAGTCTTGAAATTTTTCCGTGACTGCCCATTTGAGAGCAAGGAACTCTAATTTGTGTGCGGGGTATTTTGTTTCACACTTTGACAACCCGCGACTTGCGTAGGCGATGACACGTTTTTGATTTTGCTGAGTCTGGTAAAGGGCAGCCCCTAGCCCTGAAGTGCTTGCGTCTGTGTGTAAGGTAAAAGGAAGTTTGGGGTCAGCGAACCCGAGCACTGGGGCGCTTGTTAGTTTTTCAATGATGGTGTCAAATGCTGTTTGACAATCCACGGTCCACCTAGTTCCAAATGGGTCTTTGGGGTTGTGGTATTGGGCCGTGTCAGCTTTGGCACTTGTATTTTTCCGCTGAGGCGGATATCCGCCAGTGAGTTGGTTGAGAGGTCGCATGATTTTTGAGTAGTCTTTTATAAATCTGCGGTAATAACCACAAAATCCCAAGAAGGTCCGCATTTCTTTCAAGTTGTTTGGTTTTGGCCAGGTTTTAAGTGACGAGATTTTATCTGGATCAGTTTCGATTCCCTTTTCTGAAATGATATGGCCGAGATATTTTACAGAACTCTGAAAAAACCTGCACTTGTCGGGCGACAGTTTAAGGCCATACTCTTTCAAACGGCCAAGGACTTGTAAGAGGCGTTCTTCGTGTTCCTCCAATGTCGAAGAGAACACTATTAGATCATCAAGGAATACAAGGGCTTGTTTCAGGTTGAGCTCTCCCACGCAACGCTCCATGAGCCTCTGGAACGTGCTGGGGGCATTTGTGATCCCTTGAGGCATCCTATTGAACTCAAAGAAACCAAGAGGACAGACGAATGCAGTTTTTTGTTTATCAGCCTCCTCCATTTCAATCTGATAGAAGCCTGATTTCAAGTCTAAGACTGAAAACCAGCGGGACCCGTTCAGAGCCGAAAAAGACTCCTCGAGGTTGGGTAAGGCGTAAGAGTCTTTTACAGTCTGCAGGTTTAACTTCCTGTAGTCAATACATAATCTGACATCTCCGTTCTTTTTACGTACGACTACAATCGGAGACGAAAAGGGAGATTCAGACTCGCGAATGACTTCAGCTTCGAGGAGTTGCTGCAGGTGGTTACGTACTGCCTCTAAATCTTGTGGGTGTATAGGCCTCGCCCTGTGTTTGAAAGGTGTGGGGTCACTCAGAGTGATGTGATGCTTTATCTTTCCGGTGCGACCAAAATCAAGCTCGTGCTGGGCAAATACCTCTGGCATTGAGTTTAACTTATCAGTTATTCTTTGTTTCCACTCACTGGAGACAGGAGAATTGCTGAAATCAAACTGAAGGTTCGATTTGTTCTCTGGGTTTTGACTCACTGTTTTGTTGTTAGCAGGCTGGATACTTTGAATAGCATGAATCTCTGCTATGACTGTCTTTGGTGTGAGTGTGATTGCGTGATTGGATTCGTTTTTTAGGATGACTGGTATGCAACGAGGAAGCTTGGGTGGGAGTGTTGCTAACCCATCTTTGACAAGAAGACCACCAGGTAAGGAGGTTGCTGTTGGTGCTTCAACAGTCACCCAATTTCCAGTTTCAGGTACTCTGCATGTTACTGATCCTTCGAGAACTTTCGTTTGTCCAGCCCCAATAGTTTCACAATGTGTACTTTGCAGTCTGACTTCACCCAAACTTGTCTCAACTGAATGCTTTTTCCTGGCAGCAAGTGTTTTGAGAACAACTTTATAACCGTAAGGAAGTGAATGTTTTTCTTTGGACTCTACGGCTAGTCCGTACTGCTCATACAGGATATCCAGGGTGTTTGTGCCTATTAGCAGCGAAGGTGAGTTGGAACTTAAGTTGGGAATGATCAAGGCTAGTGTTGGCACCTCGATGTCTGCACCCAATGAACTCTTGGGGAATGTGATGGCGGTCTCGATAAAACCAAGGTAAGGGACATTCTGGCCATTGGCACCTTCCACCTCTAATAGGTCATTTAGACTCCGGACAGGTAAGTGGGATAGTTTTTCTTCGTAAAATGACTGGGAGATTGTTGTTACTTGCGAACCTGTATCTAATAGACAGCTGCACATTTGATCACCAATAGCTACTTGAGCAGTACATTTCGCACCGACAAGGCCCTTTGGGAGGGAAATTGACCTTCCAGCTTGAGTGTGTAAGTTCAAGGCACGTTTCTTTCTGTTGGGACGCTTTGTCTTTAGTTCAGCTCCAATCTGTCCCATGACTGGAGCTGCGTCTAGTTTAAAGGATTGTGTTCTCGGCCACTTGCTTTGTCCCATGCCATCTGCTTTTCTTTCAACAGTTTTCTTTTTTCAGCAACAAGGGGAGAGTTTGGCTCATTTTCGCATTCAGGCCTGATATGGCCATCCTCCCCACATCTGAAGCAGTACCACGGCTTTGGACGGTTGCTTGAATGATTATTGGATTTTTGTTCTGAAGACTGTGGCTTTCGATGTTTTAAGCTTTCAGAAGAGTCTTTAGGCTTAGTCAAACTCGCGGGTCTTGACTTGTCTTTAGTTGTTTCTGAGTCTTTTTTGTTCTTTAAAGATGCAAGATGGGACTGCAGGTTCGCGATTTGCTTTTTTAGATCTTTAATTTCGGACAAGGGATCGACAGTGTTTGACAAGTGTTGTTCTGGACTTTGGGACTCGGCGCCTTGATAGTGAGAGAACACTTTTGGCTTTGGTGTGTTCAAGTGCTGTTTCATGCGTGACATTTTGGATGTGCGCCTTTTTTCAGCAGTACGGAGCATCAGGAGGAGTTCTGCAAAGGTAGGGGGCATTTGTCTCTTTTGTTCAAGCTGGAGCTCCGCAATCAGGTCATTGTCCCAACAGCCTCTTATGAATTGCTTTAACAGCTGTTTGTCAAGTTCACCTGCAGGGACACCGCCCCTTATGAATGTCGTGTTAAGCATGACTTGGAGTCGTTGAAGGTAAGACGAAGGCTCTTCACCATGATTTTGCATGGTGTTCAGGTATTTGGCAAAAAGGTCGTCTCCATCTTCGACCGTACCAAAGGCAGAATCAAGGATTTTCAAGTATGTTGAAGGAGGTGATTCAGTAGGTAAGTGCTTTACCAGATCAACAGCAGGTGAAGAGAGACTTTCCAAGAGCCTTCTGGATTTACATGGATCAGGTTGTTTAGTGTCTTTGAGAAGAAGTTCAACACTTGAACGCCAGCTTTCATAGTCAACCTCGTTGTTTGGGCGAGGACAACGTCCGGAGAAAAGTCTCAGTCTAAAAGGAGTGTTCATTTGTGCATTGAGATCTTCAGTTCTCAGTACATGTTCCACTATTACTTTTTGAAGCTCTGGTGGATTGACATCAGAATGTTTTAGGGTGGGAGTCTTTGCATTGATTGACATTTGTAGGGGACTCTCCACAGGAGTTTGGATCAGTTGGGGGTTTGGTTCAACAGTCGTTGGGTTCTCTTGCAGTGGACTGAGAGGGATATTTGAGTCAGGGACTTGGAGCGAGTCCTGAATGTCGTTTGAGTCATGTTCGTCAGGGTCAACAGCTTGACTAATGGAGGATAGTTCTTCTCTCAGAACGTCTGCAAAGTCTTTGCCTGTCAGTTTTGCTATGTCTCTCAGTTCAGTCAGATAAGTCTGGGTAGCAGTCTTGCTAACTACTGGGGTGTAAACTGAACTTAAAGCCTCAACAAGGTAAAGTATGTCAGGTTTGTTTTTGGGTGAGTATCTGTAGGGCAGCAAATTAGAGAGTGCCTGTACTGATGCACCAGATGTGTACTCAGCGATGGCCTGCTTGCCCTTCTCCGAATGAGGGGGATCTACAGGTACTACTGTCTGAATGGACCCATACTGTTTGAGAAAGTCAAAAGCTCCTCATCAATGTCAGTGCCAGTTAAACCACTAATAAGAAGTGAGTTAGGTATCTTAACGTTACTCTGTTCCACGGCTTCCATGTCTGCTCTATTTCAGTCAAATCTGGGCACAAAATATATACGAACCACTCCTGGCTGGCTCGCCAAAGATTTGTAGCACCTATGCTGCTAGGCAGAGGAGATCAAGCTACTGGACCAGATATAGGTTCGAATGGAGTGGTGACTAATATATAGAAGAGCCAGAGACAGAACAAGTTTAAATGGAAAAGCCGGCAATTTACTGAACAGTTGACAAACAACATATAACAAAGACAATTGGCACTTAAGATACCTTTAAGACACCCCTTCTTAATGGTTTAAACCTTTACCTTTTGGTTTAAGTTCAAATAAAAGGTTTAAGTTCCAGGTTATTATCTGTTTCACTCTAATTTTAGTTAAGATGACCGGTCATTTGGTTTAAAGGGTTCAAGTTGTAACTTAAATTTTATTGGCTTAGTCTTAGGTTAAGCTCTGTTTTAAGTTCACTGTATTGACTCCTGTTCACTTATCAAATCAAATGTGTTACTTTAAATTCACACCATAGGTAAATTCTTTTAAGGTTACACAATATCAATAATCAAATGAAATATTACAATGAATGCAAAGCAGAATAAGAACAGCTTTATCTAATTGTCCAAAAGCTTAACAAACACCTCTAAAGTCTTTTAACAATGTATCCAGTTGTTCGCACGAGTGCTCCTTTAAAGTCTATTGGATCCACAGGAAAAGTGTTCAATCTCCTACCGCAACCTTGGCAGTGAGTTTGTAGTGATGAAGAAAGAAGCACGTGGCGCTCTACAGGCAGTCCTTACAACCACGCTCTCTGGGTAGGCTCACCATCCATAGATCAGAAAGGCTTCTGGAACCTTCTCTCAACTCCTTCCCGGGGGAAACGAAAACCTGGCCAAAACTCGTGTCGTAATGGCGTAAACTCCTATTTGGCTCACACCCCTCCTCCGGTCTGACTAGACAACAGGTTTGAGCTGATATCTTTAATATTTCTCTGTAGTTTTCTGCTATTAGCTGCTTTGCTCTGCGGGCTTGTTTGCTCTGCTGTAAACAGGGCGCTCTCTCTCCGCTACGCAGCCTCACGGGTGGGGGAGGGGCATTTTGAAAAACTTTATCGACAACAAAAAGTTAACAATGTCTTTTTTAAACAGAATTATGGAAACTATGAATTGTGTATGTAAATACTATTTATATTTTTATCATTAGCCGTTTGTTTTAGCTGTTTTAATCACATTTTTCATCAACTTATTAATATTTATTGACCTTTTATATTGTCATGAAATGCTCTGTTATTACTGAGTGTATTTGTAACGGGGGTTACAGAAGACCTGTATATTGACAGAGTGCCACAACAACCCAGGGACAGGCAATCACTGTGGAATGCAGGCCACACTCAACCGGGTCACTGCTGGGTATTATTGGTCAACAATTAAAAAGGATGTGATGAGCTTGCGAGTCAGTGCAACGTTTGAACAATAAACCAGATCAATTCTTGGAGAGTTCTTGTTTGTAGTCCATCTAGTATGTTGTTGAATAATGTTGTGGAAACGTTTTGCTTTTCCACTTAAAAAAGCAAAAAGTTCTTGATACACAACGTACTGATCCATTTTGCCGGTGCGAAACAAAATCAGAGGCGATTTAAAATTTAAATCTCCCTCTGACTTTGACGTCATCGATGCTCAGAGCTGCTGCTCTTCATTACAGGTCGTTATATAAATCTTATTCCATATAAATGGAGCAGAAAAACGTGGTCCTTATCTTAATAAATGTTTCTAATATTTTTCCTTAAAATATCTAAACAAATCTGAACAATCAAAATATTTTTTTATATTCGTATATCTTTCCATTTCCTTGAATGCGCCACTACACGATCTGCGTAGTTTAACGCCTGGTTTAACACTTCAAAAGTGATAAATAAATATAAAACGGTATTTCCTTGTATAGAATAAATACAAAGATTGGAACTTTACATAATATAAAAAAGAACACCACCGTGAAAAATATTTTATACTTTATTTCGTACTGCGCATGCTTGCAATGGCACTTCCGGACGAATCGTATTTCCGGGACGAATAGTATGGTGACAACACATTTATGAAATTATAGCGCGATAAAAATGGTTGCCATTTTATTGCTGCTTTTACCTGTTATAACAAAGGATTGGACTTATTGGGCTGAGACTGAACCAAAGGCGGACTTTTTTCAGCGCTCGCCCCGCCTCCGCAGCACAGAGCGGCTTCATTTCTCTCTCTCCAGAATTCAGCCTTTCAGTGTCGGTGGTTGTGACACAAGTCGTTGTGCGCTGCAATCTGTGAAGTCAAATAAGGCAGTAAAGCGGGACAACCCCACTCTGGACAGATCTCAGATGTACCGGGACTACAGCTGGAAATGACACACTTTGCTATAACCTGCACAAGCATCTTTCCTCTTTTGTGCAGCTCATTATTTTTTATGTGAACTGTCCCGGATAAAGAAACAAATAAAGCCTGATTTGCACATACAGTGCACGCAGACGCACGTGCTGACGTCAGCGCGCAGACGCGCTGCTGTTGCCAGGTGCGTGTTTCAAACCACAGCAATCATTGCAAACTTCGGCTGCTACTGAAACCTGCTTTTGTGAACTCCGCTCGACAACTTTGACAACTTGGACAAAAAGAGACATAACTTTGAGACATTTCCCGCCAGACTGTGACTGAGCTACCCCTGAATCGGACTACAACACTTTTGTGAGGAAAAAACGTGAGTTTTTTCACTTTCCCTGTTCACCTTAGTCCTTATGGGATTTGACCATGTTACACAAAAAGCAACAATAGTTAGGCACAATGGGCTTTTATCAAACTATAAATCATGTTTACGGTTAGTTTATTCAAACAAATGTGTGCTTGTGATCTCCTTTACATGTGCCAAATGAAAAGCATTCCACCTGCAGCTGGAAACAGGCCACTGAGCCTCAAACTGTGGCTACTGTGAGCACGAAAAGGCACTAAACACCCATTTGTTATTTAGGTTTCCAACGACTGTTAGGGCCCAAGAAATGTAATTACTATGTGTAGGCCCCGCTGTCTCTGTCTGATTTTGAATTTTATCATTTGGTAAATTTGTAGCTTGGACTTTTTACCCTGAAAAAGTATGTTTCCCCTTTTAAACATTCATACATTTTCAAGTCCTCATATTCAACAGTCTAAATTCAGAGCTGTTGAATCTGAGGAGCTGAAAATGTATTGAATGCGATTTTACACGAGAATTTTTAAACTAAGAAAAAGTATGAAAACTTGGTTGCTGGAATGCTGCACGAGTATCTTTTCAATAGTAGATGTAGATGTTTTACCCAGGTGCTCTTCTGGTTGAGGATCAGTCTTGTGCCAAGTAAGCAGGACAGAGGCACTCATGGGATTTTAGAAAATTAAAAAAGCCTTTAATAAATCATGGCTGAAAAATATTTTAAAAACGACAACGCGTTTCGGCCTTAGTTGGGCCTTCTTCAGGGCTTGAATTTTAAAGGAACAAAATGGCTGCCAATGGTACTTTATACTGGGGGGGTCACGTGACCTACTCACCTGACCTTAACAAAGAGTACAATGCAAGATAATTACAGACACAACAACCAATGATACAGCAGAACATATGTGATTACAATAAACACGGGACAACAGTAGAAGACACAGAAAATTACATTGAAAATGTTTCACTTCATTACAAAAAAGGTAAAAAATCTAGATCATCATTTAGACCTGAATATTGTGTGGCCTTTAATGTAAAAATCCAAAAGGACTCCCTTTGAAGTAATAACTTCAGCCTATCTCCACCCTTTATGGGCATTTTAATATGTTCAATGCCCATTCTTTTTAAGCTATTACAGCTTCCATGACCTGTTTCTATATAATGGGCTGCCATACTATATTGGAGGTTACCAGTTTTGATAGCATGTTTATGCTCAGCAAGTCTGATTTTCAGTTTTCTCTTGGTTCTTCCAATGTAGAAGCATCCGCATGGGCATTCTAACCTATAGACAACATAAGATGTGTTACAATTAATAAATGCTTTAATATCGTATTTACGGTCTGTATTGTTTGTTGTCACCATATTATGACAGTGGTTACAGTGGCCACATTTAAAATTCCCTGTTTTGGTGGCAAGCCATGTTTTTTGTTGTTGGGGGGTTAAGTGACTTTTCACTAATTTGTCACTTAAAGTAGGAGCCTTTCTGAAACAAATTGTTGGTCTCTCTGGAAGAATGTCACGAAGGACATCATCATATTTAAGTATGTTCCAGTTTCTCTTAACAATGTTTTTAATTGCATTCGACTTATCACTGTATTGTGTGACGAAATGCACTTTGTTGGGGTCAAACGGCAACTTCTCTTTATCTGTCAATAACTGTTCTCTTTTTAAACTTTTAGCTTTCTGATATGCTTGTGACACTGTATGATGTTTGTATCCCCTGTCCTTAAATCGTTGGGTCATCTCTTTCGATTTTAGTTCAAATTCACAGTCACAGATCCGTTTTAATCTTTGAAACTGACCATAGGGTATGTTATTAATTAGCTTAGGTGGATGCTCTAAGCACTGTGTTTTTGTCAGTTGGTTTTCGGAATATAGAAGTATTTAAATCACCATTATGGTCCTTAACAATTTTTATGTCAAGAAAATGTATTTCAGAGGGGGAAAATTCTAAACTGAGTTTCACATTACGATTAGTGTTGTTTAAATAATTGTGAAAATCCGTAAGTTCTTCAACAGTGCCATTCCATACAAAAAGAATATCATCTATGTATCTTCCCCACCATATGATTTTATCTTTGTGGATATTAAGGTTAGAATAGACGAAGGTTTCTACCCATAAAGAGGTTTGCATAATTAGGAGCGAAGCATGCACCCATTGCTGTACCTTTTCTTTGTTTATAAAAATGATTTAGAAACAAAAACACATTGTTGTGTAGAGTCCATTCTGTAAGTTTTAAGATAAAGGCACTAGGGGGAAGTTCTTCCTCTGTTCGCATACTCAAATAATGGGATAGTGCTATTAAACCATCTTCATGAGCAATATTTGTGTAAAGCGATTCAACGTCCATACTCACTAAACATGCAGAGCCAATATTCTTTATTTCATTAATTTTAGTCAATACTTCTGTACTATCTTGAAGAAATGAGGGAAGATTCCACACGTGTTTTCAAGAAGAAGTCAATGAATTTAGATGCTGGCTCTGTGAGTGACTCATTTCCACTGATTATAGGTCTTCCAGGTGGGTTGGTTAAGCTTTTGTGAATCTTTGGTAACATATAAAAAGAGGGAATACGTGGGTTTTGGGGAAGTAGAAAATTGAATTCATTCTCCGTAATCCAGTCCTGTTCTTTAGCATCACTGATCATTTCATAGAGTTCTGATTTCATTTGCTCTAAAAGGCTGGAAATTAAACGTTCATAGTACTCACAATTACATAACTGACGTGTGGCCTCTGCGATGTATAGGTCCCGACCCCAGACAACCACCGCTCCTCCTTTATCTGCTTTCTTAATTACTATTTCCTCATTCTTGGATAACCAGTTGATAGCTTCTCTTTCTTCCTTTGAAATATTGTATGTTAATCTCTTCTTGGAAGCAAAAAGTTTCTCCATGTCAAGGGACACGTTCTTGTAGAAAGTATTATGTATGATTAAGTATTAAGTATGATTAGAAACATTTGGCATAAAGGAGGATTTTGGCTTAAATTGTGTTCTTGTGGTGTCTGCCTGGGTTCCAGCACGAAGTGATGCCTGGTTAGGGTTAGTGTGGTACCATACTTTCAGTTGAAGGGTTCGATAAAACTTAAATAGATCCACTTTTGTCTGGAATTCTCTAGCAGTATTTGTGGGGGCAAAAGTAAGTCCTTTGGACAGGACTGACACATGGATAGGTGTAAGTGGTACATCTGAAATATTGACTACTTGCTCATTCTGGAATTGCTCCTCGTTCGACGGTGAAATGCAGTTCTTGCAGGACTTTCTTCTACCTCGTCTGGTCTTGCGTCTGGTCTTCTTTTTGTTCTGTTGTCTTTCTTGGGTCTGGTTATGTCTAAAAAATCACTTGAGGGAAGGTCTTCATGTCCAGAGTAATCCTCATCACTGCTTGGCAGCTGGAATGAAACATTTCTTTTTCTTGGAGTTTTAACTTTAAAACCACGCAAGATCAATGTTGGTTTGGAGATCTGCAAAATTAAAAATATCATCCATATATAGTTCACCTAGAATTAAAACTGAAAAAGCAACACAAATGGTATAATGGTATCTGATATAAAGTGATATTTCTGAATTTCTGTGGTATGTGACTTTTTGGCATTGCTAAAATATTGTCTGAATATAGAAATAATGCAGAAAAGTACCTAAAAATGTTCAGTTTTTCATTTTCACCCAACCCTAATGTCAACATGGAGACTGATAAAGCAGGATGTTTATATTCTGCACAAAAATATTCACATTTCAACCCAAAATATCCACGTTTTCACTCTAACATTTAAGGTTAATCTCCTGAGAGCACATTGCTGTTTCATTGCTGCTTAACAGCTACCTTAAAGAGACTATTATTATAAAATTATACACCAAAATACAAACTATTTCAGTGTTTTCCCGTTTGTCTTCAGCTTTTAGAAATACTGCAGTTGAGAGATTTCAAAGTGTGGATCCTGGCCGCTCTTGTAAAGTGACTTGAGCTTTTTGTTTTTCACTCCTGGCTGTGCTTTTCTCTTGAATGTGAGCTCTGTTGGTGTCTGACACATTGTGTTCCTCTCCACAGATCCGTGTGATCGGTGCCCAGTGGTCCTTCAGGTGTCCAGGCGTCAGGACGTCCTGCACAGGAGCCGCCCCCAGCCCTAAGTCCATAAGTCCACACTCACTCACACTCACACACTCAAACACAGACACACACTCACTCTCACACACACACACACACACACACACACACACACTCTCTCTCTCTCTCTCTCTCTCTCCCTCTGCTCCTCCTGCCTCCACTATGCTCTCTGCCGCCAACTTTCCCAGGTCCAGGCCTGGCTGGAACTCCTCCTCCTCCTCTGCTTTTCCCCCTCGCTCCTACTCGTCCTCTGCTCTTCCCCCTCTCCCCCCTCGCTCCTCCTCTACTCAGCCTCTCTCTGCTCCTGCTCAGCCCCGCTCTGCTCAGCCCCGCTCTGCTCCTGCTAAGACTCTCTCTGCTCCTGCTCAGCCCCGCTCTGCTCCTCCTGCTCAGCCCTTCTCTGCTCCTTCTCAGTCCCGCTTTGCTCCTCCTGCTCAGCCCCGCTCTGCTCCTGCTAAGACTCTCTCTGCTCCTGCTCAGCCCTGCTCTGCTCCTCCTGCTCAGCCCCGCTCTGCTCCTCCTGCTCAGCCCTTCTCTGCTCCTTCTCAGTCCCGCTCTGCTCCTCCTGCTCAGTCCCGCTCTGCTCCTCCTGCTCAGCCCCTCTCTGCTCCTGCTAAGACTCTCTCTGCTCCTGCTCAGCCCTGCTCTGCTCCTCCTGCTCAGCCCCGCTCTGCTCCTCCTGCTCAGCCCCGCTCTGCTCCTTCTCAGTCCCTCTCTGCTCCTTCTGCTCAGCACTGCTCTGCCCCTGCTAAGACTCTCTCTGCTCCTGCTCAGCCCCGCTCTGCTCCTCCTCCTCAGCCCCGCTCTGCTCCTCCTGCTCAGCCCTGCTCTGCTCCTTCTCAGTCCCGCTCTGCTCCTCCTGCTCAGCCCCGCTCTGCTCCTGCTAAGACTCTCTCTGCTCCTGCTCAGCCCCGCTCTGCTCCTCCTGCTCAGCCCCACTCTGCTCCTTCTCAGTCCCGCTCTGCTCCTGCTGCTCAGCCCCGCTCTGCTCCTCCTGCTCAGCCTCGCTCTGCTCCTCCTGCTCAGCCCCACTCTGCTCCTCCTGCTCAGCCCCGCTCTGCTCCTCCTGCTCAGCCCCGCTCTGCTCCTCCTGCTAAGCCCCGCTCTGCTCCTGCTCAGCCCCTCTCTGCTCCACTGAAGGCCCCTAAGCTCTGCTCTGCTCCTCCTGCCAGGGGCCTTCAGATCATTCCTCTTCCTGACGCTATGCTTTCTGGCTTCATCCCTCCTCATTATGCTCTTAAACGTTCCTCCTCTGCTCTGCTCGCTCGCCCTCCTAAACGTCCTAAGCTCAGCTCTTCTTCTGCTGAGATCCCTGAGCTGAGCCCTACCCCTGCTCAGCCCCGCTCTGCTCCTGCTCAGCCCCGCTCTGCTCCTCCTGCTCAGCCCCGCTCTGCTCCTCCTGCTCAGCCCCGCTCTGCTCCTCTTGCTCAGCCCCACTCTGCTCCTCCTGCTCAGCCCCGCTCTGCTCCTCCTGCTCAGCCCCGCTCTGCTCCTCCTGCTCAGCCCCGCTCTGCTCCTCCTGCTCAGCCCCGCTCTGCTCCTTCTCAGTCCCGCTCTGCTCCTCCTGCTCAGCCCCGCTCTGCTCCTGCTAAGACTCTCTCTGCTACTGCTCAGCCCCGCTCTGCTACTGCTCAGCCCTGCTCTGCTCCTGCTAAGACTCTCTCTGCTCCTGCTAAGCCCCGCTCTGCTCCTGCTCAGCCCCTCTCTGCTCCTCCTGCTAAGACTCTCTCTGCTCCTCCTGCTCAGCCCCGCTCTGCTCCTCCTGCTCAGCCCCGCTCTGCTCCTCCTGCTCAGCCCCGCTCTGCTCCTTCTCTGTCCCGCTCTGTTCCTGCTGTTCAGCCCCGCTCTGCTACTGCTCAGCCCTGCTCTGCTCCTGCTAAGACTCTCTCTGCTCCTGCTCAGCCCCGCTCTGCTCCTGCTAATCCCCGCTCTGCTCCTGCTCAGCCCTTCTCTGCTCCTCCTGCTCAGCCCCGCTCTGCTCCTCCTGCTCAGCCCCGCTCTGCTCCTCCTGCTCAGCTCCGCTCTGCTCCTTCTCTGTCCCGCTCTGTTCCTGCTGTTCAGCCCCGCTCTGCTCCTGCTCAGCCCTGCTCTGCTCCTGCTAAGACTCTCTCTGCTCCTGCTAAGCCCCGCTCTGCTCCTGCTCAGCCCCTCTCTGCTCCTCCTGCTCAGCCCCGCTCTGCTCCTCCTGCTCAGCCCCGCTCTGCTCCTCCTGCTAAGCCCCGCTCTGCTCCTGCTCAGCCCCTCTCTGCTCCACTGAAGGCCCCTAAGCTCTCCTCTGCTCCTCCTGCCAGGGGCCTTCAGATCATTCCTCTTCCTGACGCTATGCTTTCTGGCTTCATCCCTCCTCGTCGTGCTCTTAAACGTTCCTCCTCTGCTCTGCTCGCTGGCCCTCCTAAGCGTCCTAAGTTCAGCTCTTCTTCTGCTGAGATCCCTGAGCTGAGCCCTACCCCTGCTCAGCCCCGCTCTGCTCCTCCTGCTCAGCCCTGCTCTGCTCCTTCTCAGTCCCGCTCTGCTCCTCCTGCTCAGCCCCGCTCTGCTCCTGCTAAGACTCTCTCTGCTCCTGCTCAGCCCCGCTCTGCTCCTCCTGCTCAGCCCCACTCTGCTCCTTCTCAGTCCCGCTCTGCTCCTGCTGCTCAGCCCCGCTCTGCTCCTCCTGCTCAGCCTCGCTCGGCTCCTCCTGCTCAGCCCCACTCTGCTCCTCCTGCTCAGCCCCGCTCTGCTCCTCCTGCTCAGCCCCGCTCTGCTCCTCCTGCTAAGCCCCGCTCTGCTCCTGCTCAGCCCCTCTCTGCTCCACTGAAGGCCCCTAAGCTCTGCTCTGCTCCTCCTGCCAGGGGCCTTCAGATCATTCCTCTTCCTGACGCTATGCTTTCTGGCTTCATCCCTCCTCGTTATGCTCTTAAACGTTCCTCCTCTGCTCTGCTCGCTCGCCCTCCTAAACATCCTAAGCTCAGCTCTTCTTCTGCTGAGATCCCTGAGCTGAGCCCTACCCCTGCTCAGCCCCGCTCTGCTCCTGCTCAGCCCCGCTCTGCTTCTCCTGCTCAGCCCCGCTCTGCTCCTCTTGCTCAGCCCCACTCTGCTCCTCCTGCTCAGCCCCGCTCTGCTCCTCCTGCTCAGCCCCGCTCTGCTCCTCCTGCTCAGCCCCGCTCTGCTCCTTCTCAGTCCCGCTCTGCTCCTCCTGCTCAGCCCCGCTCTGCTCCTGCTAAGACTCTCTCTGCTCCTGCTCAGCCCCGGTCTGCTCCTCCTGCTCAGCCCCGCTCTGCTCCTCCTGCTCAGCTCCGCTCTGCTCCTTCTCTGTCCCGCTCTGTTCCTGCTGTTCAGCCCCGCTCTGCTACTGCTCAGCCCTGCTCTGCTCCTGCTAAGACTCTCTCTGCTCCTGCTCAGCCCCGCTCTGCTCCTGCTAAGCCCCGCTCTGCTCCTGCTCAGCCCCTCTCTGCTCCTCCTGCTCAGCCCCGCTCTGCTCCTCCTGCTCAGCCCCGCTCTGCTCCTCCTGCTCATCTCCGCTCTGCTCCTTCTCTGTCCCGCTCTGTTCCTGCTGTTCAGCCCCGCTCTGCTCCTGCTCAGCCCTGCTCTGCTCCTGCTAAGACTCTCTCTGCTCCTGCTAAGCCCCGCTCTGCTCCTGCTCAGCCCCTCTCTGCTCCTCCTGCTCAGCCCCGCTCTGCTCCTCCTGCTCAGCCCCGCTCTGCTCCTCCTGCTCAGCCCTGCTCTGCTCCTGCTCAGCCCCTTTCTGCTCCACTGAAGGCCCCTAAGCTCTCCTCTGCTCCTCCTGCCAGGGGCCTTCAGATCATTCCTCTTCCTGACGCTATGCTTTCTGGCTTCATCCCTCCTCGTCGTGCTCTTAAACGTTCCTCCTCTGCTCTGCTCGCTGGCCCTCCTAAGCGTCCTAAGTTCAGCTCTTCTTCTGCTGAGATCCCTGAGCTGAGCCCTACCCCTGCTCAGCCCCGCTCTGCTCCTCTTGCTCAGCCCCGCTCTGCTCCTCCTGCTCAGCCCCGCTCTGCCCCGCGCTGCTCCTCCTGCTCAGCCCCGCTCTACTCCTACTGGAGATATAGACAGATGCACGGGTCCTGGAAACACACAGTTCCTGGACACACATAGAGACACACAGGTCCTGAAGACGCACAGGACCTGGAGACGCACAGTTCCTGGAGACACACAGAGATGCACAGGTCCTGGAAACGCACAGGTACTGTAGCCGCACGGGTCCTGAAGTTGCACAGGTCCTGGAGACGCACAGTTCCTGGAGACACACAGAGATGCACAGGTCCTGGACACGCACAGGTCCTGGAGACACAGAGAGACGCATGGGTCCTGGAGACGCACGGATCCTGGAGACGCACGGGTCCTGGAGACGCACAGGTCCTGGAGACGCACAGGTCCTGGACACGCACAGGTCCTGGAGACATAGAGAGATGCACAGGTCCTTGGGGCAAACAGGTTCTGGAGACGCACAGGTCCTTGAGCGTACGGGTCCTAGAGACGCACAGTTCCTTGAGAGTCACAGAAATGCGAGATGCACAGAAGCGCACAGGTCCTGGAGACGCACAGAAATGAAAGGCCCTGGAGACGTACAGAGGCGCACAAGACCTGGAGACGCACAGGACCTTTAGACGCACAGGACCTGGAGACGCACAGGACATGGAGACGCACGGGTCCTGGAGACGCACAGGTCCTGGAGACGCACAGTTCCTGGAGACACAGAGAGACGCACGGGTCCTGGAGACGCACGGGTCCTGGAGACGCACGGGTCCTGGAGACGCACGGGTCCTGGAGACGCACGGGTCCTGGAGACGCACGAGTCCTGGAGACGCACGGGTCCTGGAGACGCACGGGTCCTGGAGACGCACGGGTCCTAGAGACGCACGGGTCCTGGAGACGCACAGGTCCTGGAGACGCACAGGTCCTGGACACGCACAGGTACTGGAGACATAGCGTGACGCACAGGTCCTTGGGGCAAACAAGTCCTAGAGACGCACAGGTCCTTGGGCGTACGGGTCCTAGAGACGCACAGTTCCTTGAGACTCATAGAAATGCGAGATGCACAGAAGCGCACAGGTCCTGGAGACACAGGTCCTGGAGACACAGGTCCTGGAGACGCACAGGTCCTGGAGACGCACAGGTCCTGGAGACGCACAGGTCCTGGAGACGTACAGGTCATGGAGACGCACAGGTCATGGAGACACACAGTCCCTGGAGACGCACAGTTCCTGGAGACGCACAGAGATGCACAGGTCTTGGAAACGTACAGGTACTGTAGACGCACGGGTCCTGGAGATGCACAGTTCCTGGAGACACACAGAGACGCACAGGTCCTGGAGACGTCCTGGAGATGCACGGGTCCTGGAGACACACAGAGACGCACAGGTCCTGGAGACGTCCTGGAGATGCACGGGTCCTGGAGACACACAGAGACGCACAGGTCCTGGAGACGCACAGGTCCTGGACACACATAGAGACACACAGGTCCTGAAGACGCACAGGACCTGGAGACGCACAGGTCCTGGAGACACATAGAGACGCACAGGTCCTGAAGACGCACAGGTCCTGAAGACGCACAGGTCCTGAAGACGCACAGGTCCTGAAGACGCACAGGTCCTGGAGACGCACACGTTCTGGAGACGCACAGGTCCTGGAGACACACAGGTCCTGGAGATGCACAGGTCCTGGAGACGCACAGTTCCTGGAGATGCACAGAGATGCACAGGTCCTGGAAACGCACAGGTACTATAGCCGCACAGGTCCTGAAGTTGAACAGGTCCTGGAGACACACAGTTCCTGGAGACACACAGAGATGCACAGGTCCTGAGACGCATAGCTCCCGGACCCACAACCCACACCTCCCAGACCCCCACAGCCCCCAGACCCACAGCCCTCAGACCCACAGCCCCTAGACCCACAACGCACAGCTCCCAGTCCCACAACCGACACCTCCCAGACTGCCACAACCCCAGACCCACAACCCACAGCTCCCAGACCCACAACTCCCAGACCCACAGCCCCAAGACCCACAACCCACAGCTCCCTGACCCACACCTCCCCGATCCCCACAAACCCAGTTGTGGGTCTGGGCGCCGTGGGGGTCTGGGAGTAGTGGGTTGTGGGTCTGGGAGCTATAGGTTGTAGGTCTTGGGGCTGTGGGTTGTGGGTTTGGGGGCTTTGGGTCTGGGACCTCGGGGTCTAGGGGTTGTGTAGGCATGGGAGCAGTGGGTTGTGGGTCTGGGGGCTGTGGTTCTGGGAGCTGGGGGTTGTGGCAGTCTGGGAGGTGTGGGTTGTGGAACAGGGAGCTCTGCGTTGTGGGTCTCAGGGCTGTGGTTCTTAGGGCTGTGGGTTTGGGGGCTGTGGGTCTGGGGACTGTGGGTCTGGGAGCAGTGGGTTTGGGGGTCTTGGAGGTGAGGGTTGTGGATCTTGGGGCTGTGGGTCTGGGGGCTGTGGGTCTGGAGGTTGTAGGGGTCTGGGAGCTGTGGGTTGTGGGTCTGGGCGCTGTGGGTCTGGGGCCATCGGGTGTCTGGGAGCTGTGGGTCTGGGAGCTGTGGATTGTGGGGTCTAAGAGCTGTTAGTTGTGGGTGTGGAGGTTGTGGGTCTGGGAGCTGTGAGTTGTGGGTCTGGGGGCTGTTGGTCTGGAGGTTGTGGGGGTCTGGGAGCTGTGGGTTGTGGGGGTCTGGGAGCTGTGGGTCTGAGGACTATGGGTCTGGGGGCTGTGGCTCTGGAGGTTGTGTGGGTTGTAGCTCTGGGGGCTGTGGGTCTGGGGGCTGTGGGTCTGGAGGTTGTAGGGGTCTGGGAGCTGTGGGTTGTGGGTCTGGGCGCTGTGGGTCTGGGGCCATCAGGTCTCTGGGAGCTGTGGGTCTGGGAGCTGTATTGTGGGGTCTGGGGCTGTGTGGGTGTGGGGCTGTGGTCTGGGAGCTGTGGGTTGTGGGGGGTCTGGGAGCTGTGGTTGTGTGGGTCTGGGAGCTGTGGGTTGTGGGTCTGGGGTTGTGGGTTGTGGGTCTGGGGGTTGTGGGGGCTCCCAGACCCAGCTTCCAGAACTAAAACTCCCAGACCCACAGCTCCCCGAAGATCAAGCTCCCAGACCCCCACAGCCCCCAGACCCACAACCCACAGCTCCCAGACCCACAACCCAAACCTCCCAGACCCCCACAGCTCCCAGACCCTCAGCCTCCAGCCCCACAACCCACACCTCTCAGACACCCACAGCCCCCAGACCCATAGCCCTCAGACCAACAGCCCCAAGACCCACTGCCCCTAGACCCACAACCCAACGCTCCCAGACCCCTATAACCCCCAGATCCACAACCAACAGCTCCCAGACCCTCACACCCCACAGCTCCCAGACCCCAATACCCACACCTCCCAGACCCCCACAACCCCTGACCCACAGCCCCCAGAGCTACAACCCACACAACCTCCAGGGCCACAGCCCCCAGACCCATAGTCCTCAGACCCACAGCTCCAAGACCCACAACGCAGAGCTCCCTGTCCCACAACCCACACCTCCCAGAGCCACAACCTACAGCTCCCAGACACCCCACACCCACAGCTCCCAGACACACAGCTCCAAGACGCCCACAGCCCCCAGATCCACAACCCACAGCTCCCAGACCCCTACAACCCCCAGACCAACAACCCACAGCTCCAAGACCCACAAAAAACTCTTCCCAAATCCACAACCCTCGCAATCCAAGACCCCCACACCCACTGCTCCCAGACACACAACCCACAGGCCCCAGACACACAACCCACAGGCTCCAGACCCACAACCCACAGGCCACAGACCCGCAACCCACACCTCCCAGACCCCCACAGCTCCCAGACCCTCAGCCCCCATGCCCCACAACCTACACCTCTCAGACACCCACAGCCCCCAGACCCATAGCCCTCAGACCAACAGCCCCAAGACCCACAGCCCCTAGACCCACAACCCAATGCTCCCAGGCCCCCACAATTTCCAGACCAACAGCACCCACAGCCCCCAGACCCACAGATCCCAGATCCCCACAGCCCCCAGACCAACGACCCACAGCGCCAAGACCCACAACCCACAGCTCCCAGACCCACAACCCACAGCTCCCAGACCCACAACCCACAGCTCCCAGACACCCAAAAACCCCAGACCCACAACCCACAGCTCCCAGACAACTACAATCCCCAGAACCACGACCCACAACCCACAGCCCCAGGACACACAACCCATAGCTCCCGGGCCCACAACCCACACCTCCCAGACCCCCACAACCCCAGACCCACAGCTCCTAGACCCACAACGCACAGCTCCCAGTCCCACAACCGACACCTCCCAGACCACCACAACCCCCAGACCCACAATCCACAGCTCAGAGACTCACAACTCCCAGACCCACAACTCACAGACCCAAGACCCACAACCCACAGCTCCCAGACCCACAACCCACACCTCCCAGGCCCCCACAACCCCAGTTGTGGGTCTGGGGGCTGGGGGTCTGGGGGTTGTGGCAGTCTGGGAGGTGTGGGTTGTGGAACAGGGAGCTCTGCGTTGTGGGTCTCAGGGCTGTGGGTTTGGGGGCTGTGGGTCTGGGGACTGTGGTTCTTAGGGCTGTGGGTTTGGGGGTCTTGGAGGTGAGGGTTGTGGATCTGGGAAGGGTGGTTTGTGGGTCTTGGGGCTGTGGGTCTGGGGGCTGTGGGTCTGGAGGTTGTAGGGGTCTGGGAGCTGTGGGTTTTGGGTCTGGGCGCTGTGGGTCTGGGGCCATCGGCGTCTGGGAGCTGTGGGTCTGGGAGCTGTGGGTTGTGGGGGTCTAAGAGCTGTTAGTTGTGGGTGTGGAGGTTGTGGGTCTGGGAGCTGTGAGTTGTGGGTCTGGGGGCTGTTGGTCTGGAGGTTGTAGGGGTCTGGGAACTGTCGGTTTTTGGGGTCTGGGAGCTGTGGGTCTGGGAGTTGTGGGGATCTGGGAGCTGTGGGTTGTAGGTCTGGGGATTGTGGGGTGCTGTGGGTGTTGGAGCTGTCGGTCTGGGGGTAATGGGATCTGGGAGCTGTGGGTTGTGGGTGTGGGGGCTGTGGGTCTGGGGGTTGTTGGGATCTGGGAGGTGTGGATTGTCAGTCTGGGAGCTGTGGGTAGTGGTTCTGGGGCTGTGGGTAGTGTGTCTGGGGGCTGTTGATCTGGAAGATGTGGGTCTGGGAGCGGTGGGTGTGGGGGCTATGGGGGTCTGGGAGGTGTGGGTTCTGGGTCTGGGAGCTGTGGGTCTGGGGGCTGTGGGCATCTGGGAGCTGTGGGTGTGGGCGCTATGGCTTGTCTGTCTCAGGGCTGTGAGTGTGGAAACTCTGGCTCTGGTGGTTTTGGGGGTCTGGGAGCTGTGGGTTTTGGGTCTTTGGGCTGTGGGTTGTGGGTCTGTGGGTTGTGGGTCTGGGGGCTGTGGGTTGTGGCTCGTGGTTCTGGGGATTGTGGGTGTCTGGGAGCTTGTGGGGGCTCCCAGACCCATAGCTCCCAGACCCACATCTCCCAGACGATCAAGCTCCCAGACCCACAGCTCCCAGACCCACAACCCACACCTCTCAGACCCCCACAGCTCCCAGACCCTCAGCCTCCAGCCCCACAACCCACACCTCTCAGACACCCACAGCCCCCAGACCCATAGCCCTCAGACCAACAGCCCCAAGACCCACTGCCCCTAGACCCACAACGCAGAGCTCCCTGTCCCACAACCCACACCTCCTGGGGGCTGTGGGTCTGGAGGTTGTAGGGGTCTGGGAGCTGTGGGTTGTGGGTCTGGGGCCATCGGGTGTCTGGGAGCTGTGGGTCTGGGAGCTGTGGATTGTGGGGGTCTAAGAGCTGTTAGTTGTGGGTGTGGAGGTTGTGGGTCTGGGAGCTGTGGGTCTGGGGGTTGTGGGAATCTGGGAGCTGTGGGTTGTAGGTCTGGGAGTTGTGCGTCTGGGGGTTGTGGGGTGCTGTGGGTCTTGGGGCTCTGGGTCTGGGTCTGGGTCTGGGAGCTGTGGGTTGTGGGTCTGGGCGCTGTGGGTCTGGGGCCATCGGGTGTCTGGGAGCTGTGGGTCTGGGAGCTGTGGATTGTGGGGGTCTAAGAGCTGTTAGTTGTGGGTGTGGAGGTTGTGGGTCTGGGAGCTGTGAGTTGTGGGTCTGGGGGCTGTTGGTCTGGAGGTTGTGGGGGTCTGGGAGCTGTCGGTTTTTGGGGTCTGGGAGCTGTGGGTTGTGGGGGTCTGGGAGCTGTGGGTCTAGGGGTTGTGGGGATCTGGGGGCTGTGGGTTGTAGGTCTGGGGGCTGTGGGTCTGGGGGTTGTGGAGATCTGGAAGGTGTGGGTTTTGGGTCTGGGCGCTGTGGGTCTGGGGCCATCGGGCGTCTGGGAGCTGTGGGTCTGGGAGCTGTGGGTTGTGGGGGTCTAAGAGCTGTTAGTTGTGGGTGTGGAGGTTGTGGGTCTGGGAGCTGTGAATTGTGGGTCTGGGGGCTGTTGGTCTGGAGGTTGTGGGGGTCTGGGAACTGTCGGTTTTTGGGGTCTGGGAGCTGTGGGTTGTTGGGGTCTGGGAGCTGTGGGTCTGGGAGTTGTGGGGATCTGGGAGCTGTGGGTTGTAGGTCTGGGAGTTGTGTGTCTGGGGGTTGTGGGGTGCTGTGGGTGTTGGAGCTGTCAGTCTGGGGGTAATGGGATCTGGGAGCTGTGGGTTGTGGGTCTGAGGGTTGTGGGGATCTTGGAGGTGTGGATTGTCAGTCTCGGAGCTGTGGGTAGTAGTTCTGGGGCTGTGGGTAGTGTGTCTGGGGGCTGTTGATCTGGAAGATGTGGGTCTGGGAGCGGTGGGTGTGGGGGCTATGGGGGTCTGGGAGGTGTGGGTTGGGAGCTGTGGGTCTGGGGGCTGTGGGCATCTGGGAGCTGTGGGTGTGGGCGCTATAGCTTGTCTGTCTCAGGGCTGTGAGTGTGGAAACTCTGGCTCTGGTGGTTCAGACCCCCACAACCCACAGACCCACAGCTCCCAGACCCCCACAACCCACAGCTCCCAGACCCACAACCCACAGCTCCTAAACCCCCAAAACCCCCAGACCCACACTCCCAGACCCACAACCCACACCCCTCAGACCCCCACAGCTCCCAGACCCTCAGCCTCCAGCCCCACAACCCACACCTCTCAGACACCCACAGCCCCCAGACCCATAGCCCTCAGACAAACAGCCCCAAGACCCACAGCCCCTAGACCCACAACGCAGAGCTCCCTGTCCCACAACCCAAATCTCCCAGACCGCAACAACCCCCAGCTCCCAGACCCACAGCCCCCAGACCCACAACCCATAGCACCCAGACCCACAACCCACACCTCCCAGACCCCCACAACCCACAGCTCCCAGACCCCCACAACCCACAGCTCCAAGACCCACAACCCACAGCTCCCAGATTCCCACAACCCCAGACCCACAGCTCCCACACCCACAGCCCCCAAACCCACAACACACGGCTCCCAGACCCATAGCTCCCAGACGTCCACAGCCCCCAGACCCACAGCGCCCAGACCCACAACACACAGCCCCCAGACCCACAACCCACAGCTCCCAGACCTCTACATTCCCCGACCCACAGCCCTCAGACCCACAGATCCACAGCCCCAAGACCAAGACCCCACAACCCCAAGACACACAATGCAGAGCTCCCAGACCCACAACCCACAGCTCCCAGATCCCCACAACCCATAGCTTCCAGACACCCACAACCCCCAGATCCAGTGTGTGTTTTTGTTCATTGATATATTTATTTAGTCATTTAAATTACAAATTCAGACAATTTAATTCAAAACAGAAAAATAACAATAAATAGTAAGATAATGTAATTTAACAATATACCTGAAATCAATCTAGAATCAAAAGAGCATAATGTGATTTCTTGAACAGCAATTAACTGTTAAAAATGAAACACTAAGGCTCTGTTTAAAAAAAAAAAGAAAGAAAAATAATGTTAACTATACTGCCAGATCCCAGAACCGCACAGCTCCCAGAACCCCACAGCTCCCAGACCCAGCTCCAAGAACAACAACTCCCAGACCCACAGCTCCCAGACCCACAGCTCTCAGACAATCAAGCTCCCAGACCCCCACAGCCCCCAGACCCACACTCCCCAGAACCACAGCCCCAAGACCCACAACCCACAGCTCCCAGACCCCACAACCCCAGACCCAGAGCTATTATTTATATAGTACTATACGATACTATACTATAGTATTTAATAATAATCATTTTTATACAATAATTAGGCAGCAACAATGAGTAATTTCTGTTTAATCTAAACACCAAAATGGGAAAATGTGTGTCAACGTACTTTTTTTATCTTGCGGTTTATGTGACAGTTAGGGCTGGGCGATATTACCTGAAGTGAATATCTAGTATTTGTTTTTGGGAGTATCCTGATAACATTATTCGATCCAACAGAAATGTGTTAAAACATGTTAATAAATGTATTTGTCAAGGTTATCGGAAAATAAAATTCATCATAAAAGTGCAGAAATATCACTTCAATATCGCCCTTATTTGAAAGTTTACTACATTACTTTTTACATTTTTAATCAGCTATATTTGTAGCTTTTTTTCTTTTTTTTAACTAAGCTTGAAAATAACAGTGAGCAATTGGACTTCTGAATGAAAGGAAATAAAAGATCTGTCTCACAAATTGTGATGTTTCTTTTCGTAAAACACAATTTTAATCAATAAAACACATGAATTATACTTTTGCAAAGCTATTTATAGACAATTTTGATTAGATATTGATATACGAAAGAAATCATCAACTAATTGTGAATGTAACCTGAATAATTTACACTTAACTGTGCAGGAGATCAATTCACTTCTTAAAATGCTCAGTTCTTCAGTTGTACCAATAGATGACAGTGTTTCTCAGGCTTTAGGTAACAACTTTCCTGCTCTGAAGTTGTGCTAAAAAAAAAGAAAATAAGTCACATTTTCACAGAACTATTTTACCAATTTTTTTAATGAAAATGTGAAGACGAAGCGTGCTCATATGTTGCATTGTGAATTGTTTAAACGTAAAAAGACAATGAACATTTATTTTGGAATAATTAGACAAGTATTATAGATTTAAATTGAATCTGTTTAATGCAGTGGACATGTTTTAGAAGCGGTTTTGGTTCTTGGAGAAAAAATAAATCCTAAAAAACAATATTCCGTGCATTATTGTCTATATTTCGTCACCTGCCCTCAATTTGGATGTATATGTGAGCGCTGCCTGCCAGAGGTCAGAGTCTTATTTACAGGTGAGATCCAGGTCACACGATGAAGGAAACGCATCAACGGATTCAGGAGGCATTAGCAAAGATGTGCTGCTTTTCAATACGACGACAATGTGCTCACATGAGTTAAAATATTATCATTAAAGTTGTTTTTTTCCACGAAGAACGAAACAAAGCAAAAACATAAAAATATAAGATTGTTTTCTAAAGAGGGAACTGTGACTGGGGGATATGGCAAAAAAAAATCAAGATTTTCTTGGGGCCAGATCATGATTTCGATTTTATCACCATTTGTGTTTTCTTTGTTTTTCTATTGCCTTTAATAGAGCTCCACGATTTAGGAAAAATATGTAATCGTGACTAGTGCGATTGTGATTCGATTTGAGATTTATGTTTTAATAAAAGGATTCTGCTCAAATTCACATTATTATTATTATTTTTTTGTCACTTTTAGTCGCGTATTTGTCACGTTCAGTTGTGTTTGTCTTATTTAAACCCGTCTTTGTCGTCTTTAGTCGCGTTTTTGTCGCTTTGATTTGTGTTTTGGTGCACTGAGTCGCGTTTGTTGTTTGTCTGAGTGTTTTTTGTCACTTTTGAGCACATTTTTTGTCACTTTTGGTCTGCATTCGTCGCTGTTTGTGCAGATTTTCTTTGGAGTTTACATTTGTCAACATTAGCGACCAGAATCAAGATGGCTGCGGGTGGCATGAGGTCACGTGCAGGGGCGTAGTGAGAAATTCTGGGCCCCAGGTACAAACCCTCTCGATGGCCCCCTACATAATTTTGTTTGTGACTTATTTACCCCATTAAATGTATTTTTTCATTCACTATTGTTAGAGTATACACCTGGGCTTATGATTTCTACATACAAACTTACAATGTTTAGACAGCTACCGGCTTATGTTATGAAACAATTTTTGCAGTAACTTACAGAGCGATACAATACCAATAAAATACACTAACTGCAAATTATAATAATGACTTGTTTTATTTGTTAACTACTTGGCCAAATGTGAGCAATGACTTTTGTCTTTTTTAAAGGGTGACGGAGCCCTCAGATCTCATGCATAATTGTATTTAGTCTCTCAAGGACTTTACTCAACCACATTGTATTTTATTACAACAAAAACAGAGAAAAATGCAACTGAGAAAAAAAGCCATCGCATACTTTTGAGGGCCCTTATCTGTCCTGGGCCCTGAAGAAACCAGTACCCTTTACCCCCCCCAGTCCGACGCCCCTGGTCATGTGTCAGGTAGGAACCGATCCTTGAGTCAACTCGAGTTTGTTTTAGCTGGAGGTGTGGGCAACGTATCAAACTTTAGATTATATTGTAGCAGAAATTTAGGTGCCCAGGGCACGAAGCCCCACATGGGCCCCCCTCTAACATGAATTAAAGGGGCTGTACTTGATTTTTACTGTTTGGAAACGTGAAAAATAGAACCAGTTCATGTACCCAAAGTACAGTAACCCAGTAATAGCGTAAAATCTGTCTTGTCTCAGTACAGGTTTATTGTAAAAGCTTCTGTCGGGGTCAAACTGAGACCACAGTGCTTTCTTTGCATCTATTTATAAAGTGTTGTATTTTTCAAGAAGGAGGAAATGTGGCGTGAAAAGTGCTCATAAACTCATGGCAGTGAATATTTAGGATGCTGGGACTGCATTACAAAAGTGAGTGATACATGTGACTATTGTAAAGACTTAACAACAAAGTAGTTATGTTTTTCACCTTTCAAAATAGTAAAAATCAGCAGCCCCTTTAATAGGAGGAGGGTCCAATTCTGGGCCCCTAAAACCCTGAGGCCCAGGACCCTAGACCCCTTTGTCCCCCCTGTCACTCCCCTGTCCGTAAAGGTATGTAAAAAGTGCTAATAAACTCAGGGCGGTGAATATTTAGGATGCTGAGACTGCATTAGGGAAGTGAGATCTGTAAAGAGTTTAACAAGAACTAGTTCTGTTTTTCACATTTCAAAACAGTAAAAATTAGGTACAGCACCTTTAAGTCAGATTCATATTCAGACAACGTTATAAATCCCATCAGGAGCAATTAGTTTGAGCAGTAAAAAAAAACATAGAGAACAACCAAACATACAACAAAAGCAGATGGCACACAATGGATTCTGAAGAAAGAGAAGGAGAGTAAAATACATTACATGAACTAGATTATCACTGAGAGCTCAAATGTGAAAAGCGAATGGAAGTAGGGGACAAAAGATTGTTTTTTAATGAGGAAAAACATACATATTTTGATAGGAGACAGACAGAAGACAGAAGTTGAGTCTCTCCGCTTTTTGAGCAGATTTTAACAATGGAATTAAGACTTTAACACAAGAGACACTTAATAAAGGACTGATTAACAACTACACAACACTAACAACAAAGAGTTCAGATTCCAAAAGATGCACCCTCTGATGGTTACGTTTCACAAAAGATGCTGGATTGACATCAAATTTAAGTTGGTTGTCAAAAAACGTGCCAAAATATTTGTAAAAACCAACAATGTCAACTTTTTTGTGTTTTTCTAAATTTCAAAGTTTTTCTTGTGGATAATAAGTTTGTTGCACTGGCAGTTGTTTTTTTATTGCTGAAAAAATATAGACGATAAACGATGATATAGAAACTAATTTATGCCACTGACTACTAAGACTATTAAATGCACAATATTGTTCAAAACATGAGCAGCAATAAATAAATAGTAGAATAGAACACTTTAGTACTTTGTTTGTTTCTATAATGAGTCAAACAAGTTATTTATTCAGCAGTTTACAGCGCAAATCTTATCATAGCACAGAAAAAAGTCCAGATGATAAATATTGACCCAAAAATTATTGGTCAATCTGAAAAATTGACAGAACTAGGTTTAAATTTCTTGGTTCATTTTATACACATATTAGTTACAAAGAACTTTACAGGGGGGATTTTGGATTTCTTATTTAGTTTTTGAGCAAACTAGATTTGACTGAAAATTGTCCTAAAAATTCAAATTTTGTCTCCTTTTTTTGTGTGTTTTACTTAAAACTTCAATAAATCACTTTAAGAATTAGACACTATCAAAAAATCTTCTGCATTTTTCATCAAAATCTTGTTGAGTCCCAGATTGTACAGTTTGGTGTGTGTAGGAGCTACTTTACGGCTGATCTTTATGTCTCTGTGGAAGAAAAAAAACATTTTATGAACACAGCCTTTGAAGTTACAATGTCCCAGAGGAATCTATGGATGAAGTGGATTCAATTAAGTAATAAAAACATCTTTAGGAGCAGATTAGACAAGTTTGTTGTTTCCACCTGAAAGCCGATATGTTGAGAGAGCAAACTGACAAAATTGAAAAATTTGAAAAAGAAAAACAAGTTTTTCCTGTAGTGTCTCTCCTTCATGTGCTTGCCTCTCCACAGAGCTGACCTGTAACTCTGCCTGGGGTCCACTTGCTGGCTCTACAGAGCTGAATGCCACACCGTGTATCATTCCACACAATGGCATTACATCATCGCCACATGCCCACATTCCTCATATTTATCTCAAACACAAACTACATATTTTACCAGTGAAGGCACTTGTTATCTTAAGGAAATTTGAATATCTCAGTCCTGTTTTATACACAATATTCAAATGAAATAGAAGCCAGCTTGGCCTTCACAGCGCAGACTGGCCGCCGCTCTGCTCCTTCTTGGAGTTGTATCTTCTGGCTGCAGCTCTCTGATTCCTCTGAGCCTCGGACAGTCCATCTGCTCCTGACTCGATCATCTGCACTGCCTCTACCTCTGTCTGCTCTGCTGTCTGCGCAGGCATGCTCCTCAGCCAGTGCTGGTAGTAACCACGGAAACCATCGATGTGGACCAAATAATTGTTTCTGCGTTTGTACTGGAAATAAAACCACACAAGAGAAGAGTGAAAATAGTTAAAGCACAGTGTATTTGCAAAACTGACTGGGATCAAATTAACCTAAAATCTATACTAAAACTTATATTGAAACTGAAAGAAAAAACCTTTGACCTTTTGAGGTCGATCTATAGCACATGTGTAAAACCACATGGTGAATCTTTTTTTTTGCATTGAGGAACCATTCTATTATCGCGTAGCGAAATCGACATAGTGAAACAAGCCTCTAAAAATTCTGTTTTAAATTTTACTATTATGTCACCACTACTCACAGTAGCATAATATTCCGATATCAAATTCCAATTCAAGTCATAGTAAGATATTTTTTATGATATTTTGAGGAGGCTAGTACAACAAAGTTTTTTTTTTCCATATGTCCTGTTAAGTCTTTAGTTAAGGTTAAGGTATACTTTATTGTCCCCATAGGGCAAGAACACTACGATTAGAGTAACGTTTGCTAGGTTAAAGTGCGCCAAAGCAAGTTACTATGTTTGTGAATTTTGATCACTGACAATGGCAATAAACCTTTTCTGATTCTGAAATAGAGCAAAACTATGGTCAGTCTATGTTGAAACACAACAGTGGATTTACGAATACAAGTCTGCGTTTTGATGTATTGCAAGAGTCCACAATATAAATGAGACTTTTGTTATTACAATATAATGAAATCAGAAAAGTTTATTTGCAAAAACTGATAAGTGCCATTTTAAAAACGCATCTAAGGCTTGCAGTCTACTCTTTGTATAGGCATTTTTCAAAAGTAAAATGTTGTTTACAGCAATCAAACTTTTAGTCCAACCCTCCTTTATAAAATGATGTTATTAACTTTACCTGGTCATAGTTTGGAGGATACTGAGCTGCAAACTCCAGTTGTCGGATGATGACCTCATTAGGCCACACCTCTTTCTCCTTCATCAGTATCAGAAGCTTTTTCAAGTAAATGTAGTCCAGCCTTTGAGCCGCTCGACCAATCAGAGCTGAGAATATGTGGACGTTTGGCCTGAGCCCCAACTCCTATGAAAAATACGTAACTATTAAGCATTACAACTGGTTAAATGAAGGTCAATAATATTATATTGGGGAAAAAAAGGTATTGATACCTCCATGCTGCTGAGTAGTTGGAGAGCGTCCTTCTCCTGGTCACAGCCCAAAGCCAGGCATCCAAAAGTGTGTAAATCCATGCTCACATGACGCTGACGCATAGTACTTATTACAGCCTGCAACACACCATTATATATTCCTCTATTTTATTATACTGTATATGTGTCTTTGTGGTAGCTGGACATAACTGATTTATGTCAATGAATAGCAGTAGTGGTCAGTAAATAAAAAGTGAATGAATTAAAATGATCATAAAAGAGGCGCTATAATCCCTCATTTGTCTAGGAGTTGTTCATGGTAGAAAGAGTATCAAAGGCAGTCATCTGGATACCTGGATGTTTTGACTACCATCCAGGAATTCTTTACAATCTGAAGTCATGGGAAGCTAGAAATTTAGACAGCTTTGAGCTACATTAGCTCTGCCCCAGGGAGGACATATAGCCTGATGTCTTTATTACATGATGGCCCAGTTTGAGTTGTTCTACTCCTGTTGTTGAAACTTTGAAAAACATTGTCCAGATGACTACCTATGAAACGTTTTCCTTCTTTTTTTAAATGATTTTTTGGCCCGTAGGCTTTATTTGACGGGACAAAGAAGCGTGAAACAGGGTAAAGACCGGGAAATGACATACAGCAAAATGTCAACCGCCGGATTCTAACTCTGCGGCCTGCATTTGTGCTATCCACTCAACTACAAGTGGCACCCCTTGAAACTTTTTCAAACTTAAAATGATTATGTTAGTTGTTAAAATCTGATACATACACAGGAACATACACTAAAACTTTACATATGCTAAAAAAAATTGAAATTTACAGTCAACGCTACACATAATTTTCTATCATAAAATGCGATATGAATTTGTTCAGTTTTAGTTCAGATTCAGAAAAGATTATATTTTTGGTTAATGTGACAGGGTTGATAACAACATGTATACCCGTGATACTAATACTAACTAGATACTAAATTAGATACTTTATTGAAGTAGTATAACCACATAAAAATGTAATGATAATATGTAGATGGTAAAGGAGTCAGTAGTTCTATGTATAAGACTAGTACATGAATGTATCTTAAGTTAATTAAAATGGGTGTTTATTTCACTGTGGTATTGACCTTTTTCTTTTTAGTATCGTGAAAATAGTGTAATGTAGTAGGAATGGCATGAGGAAAACACATATCCTTTCAGGTTAGTTACAGTATAGAGAGATGTTTTCAAATATCTCACCTGTGCCGTCTCCTTGTCTCCTGCTTTAGCTGCTCTGCGAATCACGGAGTTGAAGAAGGCCACGTCCAGTTTGACCTGGTGCTGCTTGGCTGTTCTCAGGAGCAGGGAGAGAGTCAGTTGGCTGGGCTCCATCGTGTCCGCCAACAAGGTCAAAGTTTTCAAGTTTGGTTTGAGTCTTCGAACCTCCATACTGTGCAGAAAGCCCTGAGCTCCTCCTATGAGAGCCAGGCGATCTGAAACATTCTCCCCGGCACACAGGGAGACCACCCCAGCATTTTTACCTTCAAATACATCCAGTAAGTTGGGGCTGTTTAGCTTTTCTTCAGTATTAGCAGGTTGTGAATTTAATTGATCATCTGATATTTGAATAAGTGCTCCGTCTTGTTTGTTGCGGGTGATTAGGGGAGTTTCCAGTTCTGATTGGATAAACAGTTGCTTTTCTAAAAAATCTACATCAATCAAGTTTTTCCCAGGCAATGGAGTCCTTTTCTTTGGTCTTTCTCTCCTCGGAGTCTCTATAGGGCTGAGCAGCACAGCAGAGGCCAGAGCTGGATCCCCTATCCCACAATCCCTTGCAGCACGCAGCAGGAGGGTGTAATTCTTAGAGTCCGGATGAATCCCAGAAATCAACATTTGACGCCAGATCTGGTAAAAAGAAAAACAGAAAATAAATATTGTTGCCCAGTACTGTACACACTTGCTGAATTATAATACAGAAAGTCACTGAGCAGTTACCAGCACCATCTTCGCTGCAAATGTGCATGGCCTTTGTGGTATTGTGAGAGTCTGATTATGCTACATTGTCATGTACGATCGGCTACTAATTTGAAAAAGCTTAACCAAGCTCTAGGGCTATTTTCAATTGGTATTTTAAAAGCAGAACTTTGTGAAAAAAAAATTAGACCTCTTTTATGTTTTCAACCATACCTACGTAAGAAAGAGCCCTGTGCGTCATGTGCTTTGGGATGAGAGCTGATTGGCTGAGCAGGATTAATACCCCTAGCAGTTCTAAAGGCATAATAAAGATTACTTTAGGCTCAGAATTTCCTCCGCAAATAGCAATTGTAATAAAAAAAAAAACGTATTATGCCATATAGTTATAGTCTACAACCCGTGGATCATTATTTTATACACAAATACCCACAAAAAGCCACCACCTGAATAATGGATGGAAAACCTTTTGACATACCAGAAGCTTACAGAATTAAAACTATGAATGTGTGCTGTAATCAAAGCTAAAGGCGCTCCAACTAAATATTACAGCACGTGACCTTTTTTTATGTGGTGACCTTTTTTTTGGGGTCAGCCAGTGTATTTTGGATTAAATAAAATATTGCAATATTGATATAAAACGATTTAATAATAGGAACACGTCCACTGACTGATTTCCGTAAGTCAGTGTAAGTGTCATCACAATAAAGTGCCGCTCCATGCTGATCGCCCCACCAATGGATAGCTGGAGTTCACGATAGCAAATACTAGAGCAGATTATTTTGTGTCAAAATGATACGCTGCAGAATCCTATGTTTATGTGTATCATTGTTAAAAAAAACAAAAACAAAAAACTGATTAATTAAAGAGCAGTGGGGTGTAAGAGGGGAGGGGTGTAAGAGGAATTGAATGTATATTTAGTGGTATTTGTGTCTTGAATATAGGAGAACATTCATGAATTCATGAACCCTAAATACAAGCTTGAGTGGGTAAAAAACACAAGTCTTATCTGTTCTTAAATTGTGTAATCCTAATAACTTCCGAAAATGCTAAAACATTGTTTAAGTCAAATAAGCTCATGATGTTACCTGCAGGGCCAGTCTGAACCCAACATCCTTGTCCTTCACACAGCCCATCAGGAGATAGTGAAACGTCTCCTGAGTCGCTACATGGCCGTTCTCCAGCATCTCCTGTACACAGACAAATTGGACAATAATAGTTCAATAACGTTTTCCCCCTCAATAGCCAACATATATATGTATGTATAATATATGTACATGTTAGATACAGATAGATATAGATACATATCTTATGTGTGTACCCTGAGAGTGTGCAGACAAGCCTGGAGGTGGTTGGTGACTGCGTGGACCTTCAGGAGGGCGTGGTACGTGATGGTGCTGAGGTTGTAGTTTTTCCGACGCAGTTCCTGTTCCAGCTTCAGAGCCTGGTGGAGCCCGGCCTGTTTGGAAGGACACTCTGCACAGGCGTTAAACAGAGCCGTGTACGTCGCATCCGAAGGCTCCAGGGCACGCTTTTTCATCTACGAGGGAAAGATAGTTGTATATTTGAGAATGTTTTTAGATGCTATAATTATTGGAGATAAATGTTTTCAATACAATTTATGACCAGTAAGCCTAATCAAGTATTCAAAGCTTTGTCATCAGAAATCATCTTAAAACCAGGCTTTCAGTGGTTCTATTCTAGCTATTGAGTACTTCTTTTGTATTCTTGGGCAAGACACTTCAACCATCTTGCCTATGTATGAATGTGGTATATAAGTGCGTTTCTTCGTGGAAAAGGTTTCAAAGGTCGTCATCTGGACGCCATTTTGAAAATCAAGACTTTTTGACTTCTATCCAGGACTTCTGGATGACCTTGAAACCTTTTCTACGATGGAACACTCCTGGACGAATGAGGGATTACTAAGGGATCGAGGGATTGACTAAGTGTGTGTCTATCAATCTGTTCCAGGACAAATGTGGGAGAAGTAGCTTTCGAAATTAATTAATAATGCAATGTAAAACTAGTAAAGTAAAATATATCTTTTGAATGGAAAAAGTTATCAAAATGTTACATTTAACAGAAAGCTGAAAACCATAACAACTGGCTGTTGTTATGCCTTATATTATAATTCCTATATCGAATTATTGTTGAATAGCTCCATGGAACAATACATTTTGGGGCTCAATATTTATTGTGTGTACATTTTTTGTGATAGCGGACTGCTGGACTAGCACAATATCATCTGAATATTCTTATTGTTTACAAAAAATATTCAGATATACTTTTTTGTCATTGCCCACCTCTAGCTGTTGCATACATTTTGTTTCAAGGAATTATCACATCATCAATGTCTGAAGAATAATAAATGAGAAAAAGTAGCATACATCATTATAGAGTTTGAAAGCCTTCTTGAGCTGCCCGGCCCGTCCACAGCCTCCGATCAGCACACTGTAGTTGAACTCCTCAGGCTGCAGCCTCTCTCCCTGTAACATGTCTCCACTGAACAGGTCCAGAGCCTCCTGGAGCTGGGACATAACCACATACAGTTAAAAACAGAGAAGATAGAAACCCCAAAACATTTTACAAACAAGATGAGAAAGTTACACCTAGAAGCACTTGATTGGCCTGTCCTAGTCCTCGTTTAGTCCTGGCCCAGTCCAGGTTTAGTCCCAATTTTTAAGTGATATTTGTGTAAATGCTTATTTTAGTAGACGACTTTTTTGTGTTTAGTCGACCAGGTTGGAATATATTGACTAAAGGCTTCAAGATAGAGAATATTGATGCAAATCTGAAATTGTTTTCTCATTAGAGCTGCACTAAGGATTATTTCACTAGTCGGCGATTATTTTTTCGATTAGTGGTCTAGTCAAATGATTATTTTTATAGTATATTTATACTTTTATAACCATATTATCAACCAAATAAAGGTTGAGAAATTGCGACCGAAGGCTTCTAGATCAAGAATATTTAAAGATATTAAAAAATAAAGTGTATTATTGATGAAAATTGGCTGATGTTTATTCTTTTTTGTTTATTTGTTATAAAAGGTCTTTTGACATGTGTTTTTGAGTCTATAGTCCAGTAAATTACAATTATCAATTATATTTTATAGTCAGCTTGTCACAATTTGTCAATTTCTTGTTGCAGCTTTAATTCTTATTTGACATATTGATTCAGGATAATGTTGGAATGTTTTCTGAATATATACAGTTCAGTTCATGTTTACAGTGATTAAAATTCAACTACAACTATTTAATACTTGAATAATCACAATTATTATTTATTATTGAGTGTATTGTGGATCTCAGGAACGGAAACTATATCCAGATCTTACCTTGTTGTCTTTAATCAGCTTCTTGCACTGTTGAAAGTACCAATAAGGCGTGTTGACCCTCTTGCGCCTCCTCACCACACTCTGCGCATCATCATCCTCATCATCTGGGAACCTCAAATCCTCCAGGTACGGGCTGCTTTTTCTGAAAGACCTACGAGAAGACAAGGGGCCAGACATCGAACCGAACCCGCCCGTCTCCTCCTCTTCATCCTCCTGCGGGTCGGTCTGCTGATGCGCGGCGGCGGCTCTCCCTGGTGGTCCCACGGCCGAGATGGACAGCGCTCTTGTGGGAACAGCCCCGGACAGCCGGCGCGGACGCTGAGGCAGAAAGCCGGGATAAGCGGGGGTCCAGGCTCCAAGTGTGCCCTGGCTTGACCCCTTCGTAGCTTCGTACGAAACCCTGACTCCCAAAGCGATCCGAACAGACTGTCTGCTGCCATTACGCATACAACACGCCGCTGCGTAAAACATGTCTAGAAAATGTCGAAATCGATGTCAAATTTGGATTAGAGTGGCTGAAGAAACACGCAAACGCTTATTTAATACATCCATGCTTGTAACTGACAGGGGGACGCCATGTTTAATAAGGAAGAAGGCGAAACCAGTAGATTGAAGACTTAGATGCCTAGATTCCAAATCGATTGTAATGCCTGTGCGCGCCATAGACTGAAGATTCTCCAATTATTTGCAAAAACTGGAATATTTGATCAATAATGTTATCATTTGTGCTAAGTTATATATAAAAAATAGAAATGGACAATAAACACGCCAAACATCAATACCGTGTGATGAACGGTGTAGTATTTTAAATATTTAATTAATTAGGGCCACAGACATGTTCTATGCTATGGTGGAATTTGTTTAACTACCAGATTGCAGATTTGTTGGTTCATATCTTTAATTACTGAGGTTATCTACATGAAACAAGAGCTGGCACAAAGTTTGACATCTTTTCTGGCAGCTTATGAACTTTTTTTTTCCTTCTTTACAATAGCTTCAGAAAGTGTTGCCATTATTCAACTTCAAAGATGTGATTGTTGTCAGATGAATAGACCTTAAGCCTAAAGATAGATATGAGATGTTTGAGGACCCAGTGTCTATAAATGAGACAGTTCAACATTTGTGGATGTGTGGACCTGCGACGAGTTGGCTACTGTCCAGGGTGTATCCCGCCTAAGGCCCAAAGTCAATGGGATAGGCTCCAGTCACCCGCAAGCGGTAGAAAATGAATGAATGAACCTGTTGAGATACAGAGGCCCCTGCCCTCCATTTGAAATTTTGACATTATTAGCTGGGTTTATTATTACCTGGGTTGGACTGAAAAGAAGCAATATGTAACACCAGTATTGAAACTGTAAACTTTATTCACTGTAGCACCTTAGTTTAGCACCAATCACAAAACAGATTCTTGTGCAAAGTTAGTATGGTGATAAATGTGGAGGCTGGGCGACATGACTCTGGAACAGGGTAACTGTGTCGAGCAGCGTTAGTGGGATATCCCTGATGACCGACGGCAGGTCCTCATGGTGTAAGGGGTAGATGACCACGCTCAGGGCCGGACGCTCAGCTGAAAATCTGACACACAAAATGATACATGATTAGCATTTACAATCATAATAGTAGTTTTATTTCAAGTCTAACCTCTCTATTAGTGTTTTCTGTAGAGTCCGACAGGCCACCAGAGTGCCTCCCATGAACAGATGGCACATGACCACGAGGCGGCATTGCTCCATGAAGCTCTCTGTGGCAGAGGGGTCAAAAGTCCCACTGCGCGAAATGAGGCAGAGACGACGCAGGAGAGAGCAGCACGACAAGGCTTCAAAGAATGCACTATTGGCATTCAAGTATGGCTGCTCTAACCTAAGAAAGAAGGTAAACAAAAGCGTAAAAACAATTATGATCCAGACTAGTGAATGAACCCAACATAACAGGACCTACATGTGAGGGATTTTACAGTACAAAGTGTAAGGTTACCAGTTTTGTAAACATAAGTCCCAAAAATTAAACCTTGTTCGGCTGAAAGTTGGGAACCAAATTCAGAACTCAAATTTCTTAATGAAACTAGTCGTCATTGAACATGTTAAGTTGAAGGTGCACTATGTAACTTTTTTTCGGTGTGTCCGCCACCTGCTGGTTTCCTTTGGAGTTGTTATTGCTTTGTCTGGAATGTTCCACTGACAGCATGATATTACTTGAATATTGTACTTGAATAAATGTAAGATATACAAGTTTAATTCCATACTGAGAACCATTATATGTAAACCAACCTGAAAATGTACATATTTATATTGCGAAACCTGTCTATTGAACAATTATTAAATATTTAAATAAAATAAAAATACATTTACTATTATATATCAATATAAAAACCTGCAGACATTATCATTTGTATTTTTGTATGTAAAACTATAAAAGGAAAAACACATTCTTTTGAACAGAGTGCAAGTTATTATTGGGAGCCCTCTGGGGATCTTTGGACTGATAAAGGGACCGCGCTGCTGCAGAGTTTGGGAATGACTGGCCTAGGACATCAACTTGTTTCATAAAAATGGTATTCTCACCTGAGTTCCTGTAGCTGTGTGCAGTGTCGAAGCGTCTCCAGTAGAGCCGGGGCATAGTTCATAGTCTTAACCACTCCGATGTTGGCCAGCGACAACACCTTCAAGTTCTTACAATGTTTGGCCATTTGTACCAGGCCTGTCCCTTTCAGAATCCCCGGCAGTCCGGCCAAGGTCAGGCACCTTAATCGTTTTAAGCCCTCCAGAGCCGCTATGTGTGCGTCTCCCACCCCTCTGGCCCAGACGCACATCCCTCGGGGCTCTACACTACTGCGGGTGCAAGGCTCCAGTCTGGGCAGAACAGACACAAAACCGGGACCGATGATCTCCAATGTCTCTAAAGTCGAACACCCTGATGTCAGCTGGGCCAATCCTGAAGTTGTATCAACTGATGAGGATTCTTCAGAGTCCGGTTTGTAATTTTGAAGGCCTACTCTTGCAGATTTCTTTAAGCCTAGTAAAAGTGACAACGGAGAAGTGTTGTTTGAGCTGTTATTTGAACTCACTCCATCTGAAAGTGCACATGCCGGTAACGTAAGCGAGCACAAGTTTCTCAGGTTCGCCAAACTGGAGCACAAATGTGTTTCACCATTCGAACTGGGCATATTTTCATGGTGATAATGAGTGTGCATCAAGTTTAAGTGCTTTAAATTTGAGCAGCCGATTGCCAGTCGACCCATAGTGGAGGCTAGTAGCTGGTCATCAATGTTTCGGCAGTCCGAGTACAAAACATGGTTAATGCCGCTTAGGTTTAGGCTAGAAAGCAGGGTCGGATCTCTTACTCCTCCTTCTAGAAGCGATTGAAACACCTGCGGCCACAACGCAGGGCAGCGGCTGAAGCTCAGATGTTGAGGGCTGTTTCCCCCCAGAGCCAGCTTCAGTGAGAGGGAGTCTAGCCATGTCCGAGGGAGCTGAAGGGCCTCCAGGTCGCCCCTCTGACCCAAACTCTGGGCCAGGGTCCGAGCGGAGGACCACTGCGCAGGGTTCGGACCAGGGATGGACACCAGGAAGACTCGGAGACGCTCGGGAATGTGGACACTGAAGACAGCCAGGTACAGGAGCAACAGGGTCTGGTTCACCTGGGACCAAAATACTATTACTAATATAGCAAAAGTCTCACTACGGACTAAGAAACAGACCATACAATTCAATCAAAATATTAACAACTTCAAAATATAGCAAAATGTATTAATGACGTAACAATTAAAATCTTTCAGAAATGTATTCTAATTAAAATTATGGACATGAGAAATCCCGTAGTAGTTGACTCCTTAATTGGAGGAGGTCGATTTCTATTTTTTAATTTATTTTGTGTTATTTTTGAGTGTCCCGATAATAATATTCAAACAATATTACGTCAATCCAACAGAAATGTGTTCAAACATGTCTTTAAGTGTATTGGTTGAAGTTTAATTATCAGACAACTGTAAAATGTCTGTAAAATAAATCACAAAAGTGTATAGAAGTGCATAAGTATAGCTTTATACACTTATTTGAAAGTGTACGGCATAAAATGTATTTTTTATCAGCCATTTCTATAAACAACATACTCAATATTCAAGTTTTGCATATCTTCAAAACAAGTTTCACAATGTTCTCATAATGTTGATATATTGCCTCTACATCCACTCCGAATGTTATGTTTAATTGTCTGTGGGAAAAAATGTGAAAGGAAACTTAACTTCAGGGACCAGAAATTCCAGACCAGTTTATATGGAATAAGACACAGCTACATTGAACAAAGTCTTCAGTTTATTGGGAACTTAAAAATGCAGTTATGGTGGAAATGTCCTGATAGATTTATAATAATTACAAATAAATTCCTTTGTTGGAGTGACAGAGAAAACTACATTGACAAAGCTTTGCATCCAACTTGAAGAAATAGTGTTATTAAATGGCTTTTAGAGACACGTTTATGCTTTTAGAATTCCACCTCTCACCTCTCCTGGGGCCAGTCGAGCGGTAAACTCTTCTAGCTGCTGGTAATGTGGCACACTGCTCTGTCCCACCATCAGCTGACAGGACACGCCTACGCCCTCTCTGGTCACGTCACAGATGTCAAACTGGAGCATCAGCCTATAGAAGGTGCACACACAAAACAGTCCTCAACATGAGTGTGGCTTCTGAAAATGATGTGCCATTTAAGTTTAATCAAACGATAAAGTAGTAGGGTGAATTGTGACTAGTACGATTTGGGAAAAAATATCTAATTGCGATTTTTCTGATCAGAATTGTGATGGCGATTAGATTTGCGATTTATGTTTTCAAAGGTCACATTTAAACACAACAAAATGAATTTTAAAAAAGACTGAAATATGAACTGGCAAACTAAGAAAATTATTTTTGTCTCTTTTTGTCTAATTTTGTCGCTTAGTAGCATTTTAGTCTCATTTTTTTCATTTTGTTATGCTTCAGTTACATCTTTGTCACTTGTAGTTATGTTTTCTTACTTTTAGCTAAGTTTTTGACGCTTTAAGTTAAGTTTTGACACTTTTAGCTGCAGACTTGTCACTTTTACATGGGTTTTTGAAGCTTTAACACACATTTTTGAAGCTTCTTTTGCTTTTAATCGCTATTAGCTGAATTTTTGTTGCTTTTTGTCACTTGTTTCAGAACACGTTTTAACAAATTTAAACTATTGCGTTAGCAGTTTTTATGCAAAATAAAACAGGTTATTTTGTTGTTTGTAGAGGTTTGTGGAGGTACTTGGTAAATCGCAACGGCTGCAATTTTTTAAGTGCGTCCATTCAAATTGCCGTTTCGATTCAATTTGGATTAATTGTGCAGCTCTACAAGTCAATAAAACGCTGACTATTTTAATAATAGTTAATTGCGTCTGGACTATATATACACAAGCCAAAAGATAAATAAACATTTACAGTGTGACTTTCATCCATATTCCACTTTTATTTTTTGTAATTATTCTTTACCAAGACTTATATATTGAAACCTCAACAGATATGTACCAAGTCAGATAATTATGAAGAAAATAAACCTTGAAATATATCTCTAGAGAAATAACAAGATGGCTGTAGCTCAGTAGTAATACACACACTGAGTTGAAAGCTTGAGATCTGACATACTAAATGTATAAATAATGATTAAGGATGGGCCAGTATGTTTTTTTTGAGTCGACACTAATATCCAATATTTGCCAATACCGATATTTTGATTTAAAAATTCATAACAAGGCCCACAAATCTATTTTAAGTTAAATTCATAAAATAACTTTTTGTTCAATATCTGCACATGCCAATATCACCGATCCCTAATAAAGTTACTACAATTCAAACATCTTTCCAGCACAACTTGACTTATAAAGTTTTTAAAGTGGCTAATAACTGGGCTAACTACTTTTTTTTTCTGAAACGCCATGGTTATAAGAAGTCAGTAAAGCTCAAAATAATCATGACTTACTTGCGTAGCTTGGCACAATATGGAACAACCCCATAGCTGGGAGTGAGCAGAGACTGTCTGAGCTCTGACAGTCTGCTGAGCGTGTCCACGGCCTCGGAGCTGAGCTGAGAGGAGCTGAAGCCCGAGGTGACGTCAAAGGCCAGGCAGCGCAATAGAGACAGAGAGGACAGAAGGTGGGACAAACGGACCGTGGTCAGCTTGCACCCAGTCACATCCAGCTGGGTCACCTCTCTACAGCGAGACAAGTGCTTTAGTGTGGAGCCCGACAGCCAATAACAACCATTCAGGCTCAGAGACTGCACGTGATTGGACAGCTTCTCAATGGCACGCACCACCATCATGTCATTGGCCTGGTAGGAGAATGACAACAAAGAGTCATTTTAAAAAGCAGGTATAAACAGAAAGTTATTGACTTGTCCTATTCTTATATAATAAACGGGCCTGTCACAATCATTTACTTGAATACTTGATTGAGTTATTGTTCAATAAACGATAGCTGAGACAATAACACTGGGGCTCTATATTTGTGTGTGTATTTTGACTTTGCATGAGTGAAGAATGTTTACATTTTTTGTAGTATACTATAAAATTGACAAGCAGAGGTGTTAAATAACTTCTATGACTCCTTATAGCGGCCAATGAGTATCATTCAGCCATTTATTTATTTTTTGTTTAATTGCAGTTGATGTTTTTAGAAATATTTAAAAAGGTTAACTGGTATTATGCTCCTTTTGGGTAACTGTGTCAGTGGTTTATTCAGATAATTTCTGCAACAATATGTTGCACTTCAAAGGTTGTTATTGTTATTTTCCTAACTGTAAAATCTTGTAAACCCCAAATTACATTATAAAATAAAAAAAATAGTTGTGCATTCTAGCTATGAACAGTATAGATGAAACTAAACAATGTTTGTACCAAATAATGATCAGAGAAGCAGACTTCTGAGAGTAGAGTCTTGTCATAGCAGAGTGTGCGTAGCTTGTGGCAGACATTGGCCACATTAAGTAACAGGTCACAGACTGGAAGATGATACAGAATGCAGAGCAGGATCTCATCTGAGAGGTTCAAGATGCCCACTGAATCTGCACCCCGCACGCCCTCCTCCTCACAGGCGCCCTGAAAGGAGACAGTTGTACAATTTGTACTTATACGTTTCAGACTATTGTGTTTCAAAGTCAAGACAATATATCATTTTGCAATATATTGTCACACGGTTTTGTTGTATTGTATTGTGTCATGTTGGTAACATGTATCACGATACTTTAATGACATGTTGTCATAAAGCTGCAGTGCTTCACTGCTTTCACGCTTTCAGTGACATGAATTCTGCAGGAGAGAGAACAAACTTTGACAAGATGAAATAATGTAATATGGACTTTAATGTGGGTTTATGTTACATGTACATACTGTATGTGTTTGTGACTAAGTTCCAGATAAAGCCAGTGTTGGTGTCAGTGTTGCTAATATTAGCTTAGTACTGTATCAATATACAGTACTCTTATAAAGTACTCTGGACCATGTAAGGGTTATTCAGCATTCTGTATCTAAAAACCTTTACAGAGTGCTCTTCTCAAAAAAGCGTATAGGCATATTAAAACACTTAAGGCTAAAGATTGTTGTAATAGCGTGAGACTCGGAATTACAGGGACTTCATGGACCACAAATCACCACCTACAACCAAATGTACTGGGGCTAAGGGAGGATAAAGTGTACCTTTAATACATCTCTTAGCTATTTCTGGAAACACAAAGAAAATATGTAACGATTCCAAATCACATCTAGAAAACTTAATTAAAGCAAAACCACTGATCAATGATGGGGCGCTGTCAGTTAGAGAAGCTACATTTCCAATGTAACCTTGCTAGACTGGCTCTTTCTCTGGACAGACCTGTACACCGTGTCCGCTCATTGCTCCGGCTTCCCCTCACTCTCTCATCGTTTACCGCTTCAAGACAGTTTTTTCTGGTCCGAGTTTCACGGTAAACGGTAAAAGTAAAGCCCAGAGACACACGCACAGGGCGGGGGAAGGACTTTCCCGATGCACACTGTCGGAAGTTTTACTATGACGGACACACATCTTCCTGCTAAGCATGGATGTATGCTGCTAAGTTAATTAAAAATCAATTATAAAGGATAGGACCATTTAATGGTTCACGCATTTGTTACATGTTATATGTGTTTCATTTTCAGTTCAGTACTATGTAGGCCAAAGTCAGCATTGCATCCCTGTTAAACTTGCATAAATAAACTAAATAATGCATAAATAATGCGCGCGCGCACACACACACACACACACACACACACACACACACACACACACACACACGCACACACGCACACACACATTTAAAGCCATCTTTAAACAAACAAAAATGTTGTCATAAAATAAACAAAAAAATAAGAAAATAATTTGAATTGCTACTGTTAAATCAGCACAAATCCTGATTGATATATCACTATAATATTTAACATATTTTACTTTTAAAGTACATTTAAGGGTACTTAAATATACTAGTAGATTTTTAGATGATACTTGTATTTGTTTTGTTCCTGAATCTGCACTTGTAGTACATAAGTAAGAAATTACAATACAGTCCTAGATAATCTCAAATTGCAAACTTGTTTTTCTCTGTAACATAGAATTAGACGAGACTCATTTCAGTGACAGCGTTGTTTTAAACATGTGTGTACAACAGACCCCTTTGTCCCCCCGTCTACTTCCTTGCCAGTGTCTATATGGGACTTAGACTGGGTACACTTCAGTTGCAGAGCTCAGCTGATACAGACATGCATTCACTGCCATGGTTACTATAGGAGTCACAAATAAGCCGCACCAAGGCCCACGTGGACCTGGTGGACCATACTTTTTCTATAAGAAAACCCCAATCTGCGCCCTGTCAGAGATCCTGATGGTGAGGAGGCAAAGCCCAGCCGAGTTTAATGTGCTCAGGTTTGAACAGACGGATAGACACACCATGTTCTATGTAGAGGTCACAGTGGGACAGATGAGCTGCCGAGCTAGGGCCCCCTCCAAGAAGGAGGCCAGGGCCAAGGCAGCAGAGAGAATGCTTGAGATGATGGGCTTTAAGGAGCTCACGAAAATGCATAACCCACCAATTTGCAGCATTTGCAGGAGCAACTCTTCCAGCAGCATGTGTTCCAGCAGCAGGAAATGCACAAGCACAAACTCCGACAGGCATTTAAAATCTCAAGACCGGCCCCAGAATCCAGGACAGAGAAAGCCACTCTGATACATGCGCAGACTAACCAATGTGAGTCCACAAGTGTGTCCCAGGATTCAATCCCACACGCACTGAGTCCAGCACAGCCTTTACCTGCTGAAAACAGCCCTGAGCCTGTGGCTCCAGCAGTGGTCTCCATCCAACCAGAGGAGTTTACAGAACTAATGGTCCCTACGCCTGAACAGGCCTCAGACCCACAGCCTGACTTCAAACATGCTTCTCAGCCACAGGCTCCTATCTCACCAGGGATCATCCAACCAGACGCCCTCAGCCCGGAACAGGACAGTCTGCTGTCCTACTGAGGAGCCCAGTCCAACAGACACCACAGAAGCCTGGGGCCCCAATGCTGAACAGACTGTCTCCACAGGACGAGAGCAGCTGCACTGAGCTGGTCACTCCTGCAGAGGAGCCCATACCACCAAGGAGGCCTCACAGCAGAGGAGCCCCTCACATCAGTGGCCCTCACACCAGAGGAGCCCCTCACATCAGTGGCCCTCAGCCCTGAACAGGACATAGTCAGCAGTCCTACTGAAGAGCTCAGTTCCTCAGAGGAGATGGTTGCTGTCACCTAACAGCTGAAGACCTACAGTGGCTTTTACATTCACTCAACCTTCTAAACTGTTGTTTAGGAGCACTGTGTCATTATTCATGTGATTCTCATCTGGACACTTTTTTTTGCCACAAAACATAATTTCTTAATCTTGAACCATTTGGCAGATTTGTTAGTGTATTGAATTTAAAAAAAAAAAAAAAAAAAAAAAAAAAAAATAAACTTGTCTAGAGATAATTCGTAAATTATCGCAAATTAATTCAGTTCATCTTGAAGAATGTGGCAGATTTTTTGAGGTGATACAAAATGAAAAGTAAAAATCTAAATTTGAACTGTTTTATTATTTTTGAATGAATGTTCTTACATAAAGTTATCAATTTGAAACTTCTCCTGTAGTTCACTGACTGAATGTAAATGAAAATGCATTTTCTTTTTCATCATGTATTCATGATGTTTTCATTTACAAATAAAGCATGTGTAAAAATTGCCAAAGATTACCTCTTATCTGGGACATACAAATCTGAAAAATGGATAGAGCAAGGTTTACATTTCCTGCTTCATTTTGGGGCTTCTGGATATCTTATTTAGAATTTGAGTAAAATAGATTTTATGGGAAATTGGGTAGTCTTTTTTTTTTTGGGTTAAAACTTGCATAAATTATGCTTAGAATAAGATATCCTTCAGTACGAACCATCAAAATCTTGTCCAAGATTGTAAAGTATGGTGTGTGTAGGTGCTACTACCAGGGCTAATCTTTCTTAGACCAGATTTTCAAAATAAAACTGGGAAACACCCAGGTTGGGGCAGGAATTAAAAACAAAACTGTAAAAAAGAGTGAGTAATTACGTACATTATTATGCACTTGGTCAATTCATGGCTCATACACATTTGTGACTTCTGGAAATGTTTTGATTTTCTCTATTTTGGTTGAAGAAACCAAATTGAGTTCTTCTTTCCAATGAATTCAAAGCATTTTTATTTATTTTATTTATTTAATATCCCAGTATAAAAAGAAATATTTACATGAATCAAAACAAACCAGTTTAAATAAGCTGTGTATTTGTGTATGTTCATCTATGTCAAATGAGTACAGTTCAGTTCAGTACATAGTGTGTTTAGTTCAAGTGAAGTTCCCGTTGCATTATTCATCTATCTTTTCTTTTTTTAAATCTGGAACAAACACCCATCGATGTTGAACTTCATCTTGCCACATCCACAAATATGTACCTTCCTCATCTGACAGCGGATCTAGTGTTCATGTATAAGTTAGTTTGGTTTTAAGGGGGCAGGTGGCAGACTGGCAGAGGCTTGCTCCAGAAAAGCCAGAGGTCCCGGTGGAGGAAGATCTGTGGGCTTGCGCTGCTGTCCGCTGACATCTTCAAGCACCTGCTGCCAGTGGTGCAGTTTGGCCAAATGTTTCTGAACCAACATCTCTTTCCTTTGCAGCTCATTCCGTAACTCTGACACATCCTGAAGTGAAATAAATAAGTAAACAAGTAAAATTACAGTTATTCGACTCGCGTGAGAGACATCCTTCTAAATGACTTTCAACATCACAGCATGCAAGAGTGCATTGCAACCCACCTCCTTCACCACCTGCTCAGGCTTCTGCACAGATAATTGAAGTCGTTTCTGCAAAAAGAAGCACTCTGTCTGTCGAGCCACATCCAGGAACTTCTGGATGCACTGATCCACGCCTGCAAGTGAAAAGAGAAAGGCAGATAATGCAAAGAGATGCAACATGAAACAGCAGCAAACACGTCTGCAAGTATGCATACTTAGCATACCGGTTCGAATCTCCTCCTGGTCAGTTCCGTTCACATAATCTTGGCTTACTAGGGATGCAAAGCAGGCCTGTGGAATTAGATAAGAGGACCTTTAGTTGTCTCACAATGGGGAAATTCCAGTGCTGCAACACGCAGTTCAAACAGCAGGTGAATGAAAACGCGCAATTAAAAAATTCTTAAATCTAATGGAGGTTGAGCAAAAATATAAATAATAATAATAATAAAATAGAGCAACAGAAATAGTGCACAATGAGTAGCGATGACAATAGCTGTGTAAAGTGCAGCACAACAACATGCAATACAAGTATGTAAGCAGCAATAAAAGAGCTACTCATGACCATAGACTTGTTTTTACGGTCTATGCTCATGACATAATGATACTAAATGATACAATTAATCATTTTTAACAGAGTTTTATTATGAACAAAGATGCGCTAGTCGTAGACCTGAGAACTCTTGATTAGAACTAACAATTGCAAAGAGTTACTACTTATCACACAAATCTTTTATCTGCAAAAGCTAATTACATTATAAACACATGCATCCTTCAATCTTGAACTGATCGTGTTTCTGAGAAGTCAAATATAAAGAGTTGTAATCAAAAGGGGGTGTTAGCAAGATGATGCTATCTGATTAGCACATGTCTCCCTGTACCTCGAATGAAGCCTCCAGTTCATCTACCAGAGTGTTGTTCCCAGGGCCCCTCGGACCTGGAACTCCCGGACCAGGAAAGCCAGGCTGACTCGGTCCACCCGGACCACCAACGGGAATCTGACCAGGGGCCTGCTGGCCTGGAAACATTCCACCCATGGAAGACGCCATCTTGGTGTAATGTTTTTTCACTACAAATCACCACAAGAGGGCACCACTCAACCAGAATACATAGGCCAAAGTAATGTCAAGTAGAATTAAATACCATGTAAACTCCGTGATAAATGTTTATTCACCATATCATCAATAGGACCTGTAATACGTTGTGTCCATGGGATTAACAGCCTTTATCTGTCAGCTCGTGCAAGTGTTCTGTCTCTAAATTGTACAAATCCAAAACAACACGTAATTAAATAAAGATAAAACAAAGATTATAAAACATCTTGGAATCCTTGAGGTTACTTTAGGATATTCACCTAGAAATTAAGTTTCGCAAAATATAAAGTAAAAAAAATATTTCGATGCAGTTGACTCGTCTGGTTGATTTAGTTCTCCAACTAATTATTTAAAATCAAGGGCCCAAGGACCCATACAACAGAAACTGCCTTGGTATATAATTCAGAATAAAACTAAGAAAACTGTCCAAGTAATTCTTTCTTTATAGGCTTATTATTTGTAGAGGTTATAATTTATTTATTTATCAGATTTTAATTGGTTTGATTTTTGAACTATAACCCAGCATGAAGAAAAAAAATGCAAAATGTATATCTTGTCTATGTACTGCAAAGTCATAAGTGTTATGTTTGTCAGTCTCTTTATACATTTTGTTTATACAACCTTGAATGAAAGTGGTGTGTGAATGAGTGGTGGTCTGCCCCAGGGCAGCTGTGGCCACAGTGGTCCTTACCACTTTCGTGTGTGAATGAATAATGCACTGTAAAGCGCTCTGAGTGTCTTGAGTGGCGCTATATAAAGGTAATTAATAATAATTAGTCTTTTTTTTTTAGAGATATTGAAATTTAGGGGGATTTTAGTTTGAAATAATAATGATATCTTACAATACATTTTAAGAAGACAATTTGTATGTATTTGAACAGCTAATAATATGTATATTTTATATATGAACATTTTTGAAAAAGTTAATCCAACAGTGGACCATAAAGAAAACAGCAAAATGTGCTGAGGAATTTTGACTTTTTTCAGGTTTTACTGAATATATTTTAAGTAATTAGATAAAATCATGATATAATCATGAAATAACTTCACAGTTTGTAGATGACCCTTGACCTTCTCTACTGTAAAACCTCTTACGTCCAGAGCAGAACAAGGTCAAAGTAAAGTTATTTTAATAGTAAGTTATTGTTCTTTTGTAAACTATCATCCTTATACTATTAAAACGAAGAAAGAAAGAAAAAACAAGGCGGGGTGTACTAGGAAAACTATGAAAGGGCCAGTTTCCCGGTTTTCCTAGTACAACGGTCTAAGTTCATCTTAGATAATATTCTTTTCCGTCTTTTCCGAGACAGCACGTTGTGGACAGAGCGGTTGTTGGTGTTTTCTCGGACTTTCCCACAATGAACTTTTCTCCCAGACTCCTGAAGAGAGTAGAACGTTCGAGCGCGAGGACACCGCTCAGCCTTGCGCCCTGACGTCACCGCACAAACTTCTCGGTCAGCACGGTGATTGGACAGTTTTCTGGATGGAGCGGGAAGTCTCTAGAAGCAGCCAGAGAACAGTATGGACTGTATAAAAGAGACGGGAGCGGCAGTGGGGACAGATTCAGATCCAGAGTCAAGAAAGAAGAACGGACTGGGACGGAACAGAAGAAACCCAAACAACTGCAAACTTTTCAAGCTTTACCTACTATTGTAAGTACATCCTTCCTTCCATACTAATACTATACTAAAAACAGAAACACTGTATTAGCGGTCAATTTATTTATTTAGTTTAAATAAGCGATTGCATTGTTCTACTGGTAGTGAAACATCTGTGTGAATCAAAAATATATTAGGCCTATATTCTGTATTCTAAATGTATTTTGTGATTACAGTTTTTCAGATACTAACAAAAAAAACAACCAATCACCATGTCTGCAAACGGAGTGGCTGTGGGCATCGACCTAGGCACCACATACTCCTGTGTGGGGGTCTATCAACATGGAAAAGTGGAAATCATTGCCAATGACCAGGGCAACAGGACCACCCCCAGCTATGTGGCCTTCACTGACACAGAGCGCCTCATTGGAGATGCCGCCAAGAACCAGGTGGCTCTGAACCCCAACAACACAGTATTTGATGCCAAGAGGCTGATCGGGCGCAGGTTTGATGACCCAACAGTGCAAGCCGACATGAAGCACTGGCCCTTCAAGGTGGTGAGTGATGGAGGCAAACCCAAGATCACAGTGGAGTATAAAGGAGAAGACAAGACATTCAGCCCAGAGGAGATCTCCTCCATGGTTCTGGTGAAGATGAAGGAGGTGGCAGAGGCATACCTTGGCCACAAAGTGTCCAACGCAGTCATCACAGTCCCGGCCTACTTCAACGACTCCCAGAGACAGGCCACTAAAGACGCAGGTGTGATCGCTGGCCTCAATGTCCTCAGAATCATCAACGAGCCCACGGCCGCTGCTATTGCCTATGGCCTGGACAAAGGACGCTCCGGAGAGCGCAACGTCCTCATCTTTGACCTGGGAGGAGGCACCTTTGATGTGTCGGTCCTCACCATTGACGATGGTGTCTTCGAGGTCAAGGCCACAGCCGGAGACACCCATCTGGGCGGAGAAGACTTTGACAACCGAATGGTCAACCACTTTGTGGAGGAGTTCAAGAGGAAACACAAGAAGGACATTAGCCAGAACAAGAGAGCCCTGAGGAGGCTGCGCACAGCATGTGAGAGAGCCAAGAGAACCCTGTCCTCCAGCTCCCAGGCCAGCATCGAGATCGACTCTCTGTTTGAGGGACAAGACTTCTACACCTCCATCACCAGGGCGCGCTTTGAGGAGCTGTGCTCAGATCTGTTCAGGGGAACACTGGAGCCAGTGGAGAAAGCCCTTAGAGACGCTAAAATGGACAAGGGCCAGATCCATGACGTGGTCCTGGTCGGAGGCTCCACCAGGATCCCTAAAGTCCAGAAACTCCTGCAGGACTTCTTCAACGGCCGTGAGCTGAACAAGAGTATCAACCCAGATGAGGCGGTGGCATATGGGGCTGCCGTTCAGGCTGCCATTCTCTCCGGGGACACCTCTGGGAAGGTCCAGGACCTACTGCTGCTGGACGTGGCCCCTCTGTCCCTGGGCATTGAGACGGCCGGAGGGGTCATGACAGCCCTGATCAAACGCAACACCACCATCCCCTCCAAGCAGACCCAGACCTTCAGCACCTACTCAGACAACCAGCCTGGGGTCCTCATCCAGGTCTACGAAGGGGAGCGGGCCATGACCAAGGATAACAACCTGTTAGGTCGCTTTGAGCTGACGGGGATCCCACCTGCACCCAGAGGTGTCCCTCAGATCGAGGTCACCTTTGACATCGACGCCAACGGCATCCTGAACGTGTCGGCGGTGGACAAGAGCACCGGTAAAGAGAACAAGATCACCATCACCAACGACAAGGGCCGGCTGAGCAAAGAGGAGATCGAGAAGATGGTGCAGGACGCCGAGAAGTTCAAAGCTGAGGATGAAGTTCAGAGGAACAGGATCAGTGCCAAGAACGCTCTGGAGGCCTACGTGTTTACTGTGAAGAACAGTGTGCAGGACGAGGCCGTGAGCAGCAAACTGAGCCAGGATGACCGCAAGAAGCTGCTGGACAAGTGTGAGGAGACCATGACCTGGCTGGACAACAACCAGCTGGCTGAAGTGGAGGAGTACCAGCACAAGCAGAAAGCGCTGGAGAAAGTGTGCAACCCCATCATCAGTAAACTGTACCAGGGAGCAGCTCCTGCAGGAGGCTGCAGAGAGGAGGCTCGAGGGAGCTCCCAGGGGCCAACCATCGAGGAGGTGGACTAAACCAGCTCTTCACACAACACTAGGGACTAGAGAAATTGGATTTCGTTTTTGCATTGGACAAAAACCTTTCACTATTCACTTCCATTGTCCAGTTTGACACACTGGTGTATTTATGTATACATAAAAAAACTGTAAAAATGTAAATAATAAAATCCTATTGTGAAATTGTAAAAAGTACAATTGTACAAAGTGAAAAAGATGCATGCTGTAATAATTGTATTTCTTTCTTTCTGTTTTTTTTTTTTAATAAATGGGAAAAAAAATTAATATTATTTTGTATTTTATTATATTCAAGTAACTGCAAGTCTAAACCTGCCCAAGGACTACAAATGGGAAATAGTTTGCAACCATTTCTGATCTGATGCACAGCCTCCTCTCTTTTGAGATAAATATTATCTGTGCATTGCATAACATTGGATTTAGCCATGATGATAAGTAAATAATTAATAGTTAATTTAAATGTCATGTCAAACCTTTACCATACCTAGATATGTATATGTGGCTCTCAAATCCATCAGTTAAAATAGCACCACCCTGTTCCTTAACTGCTAAAATTGTCCATTGAAGTGAAAAAAAAAATTAATTAATTTAATCCTAAATTCCATAGTTACAGTGTTAGGGCAGTGTTTTGTTCAGATCTTTGGGTGGTAAAATGGAAAAAGAAATGTAATTGCAATTCATTATGGTTGTAGAATGGATTGTTTGGTAGGGTCCAATAAAATTACTTCTACAGTTTAAACAATAAACTTAAAAAAGTGCTTTATTATTACTTCAAAGAACAAATCAATTTGCACAATTTAACCACTATTAGCCAAACCAGCTGCAAACTCAACTAATGTACGAGTTGGTCTTCCAGACATTCCTTTCCTTAAGTATGGAACCTCATCTTTGTTGCTCATCACTCCGGCAATATCCAGATGAGCCCAGTGTGGAAGAGTTACAAACTCTCTCAGAAAGGCAGCAGCAGTACATGCTCCTCCAGACCTAGAAAGATGTGAGAGAGAACATAAAGAGTTTCCAGACACTGAGATCACTCTACAACAGTGTGAAGTGATGGAGCATGAGTAACGTACCGGCTGTATTTGCCGATGTTGTTGAGGTCCGCCAGCTGGCTGTCAGTCACCTGCCTGGTGTAGTGCTGGAACAGAGGCATCCTCCACACTCTGTCACCAGTCACAACACTGGCCTACATACACGCGCAGCAGTGGTCAGTGCAGGGGAAAGGCTTTGACACATACACAACCAGATATTTGTACCTTTTGTAGCTGCTCCCACAGCCAGTCTGAGTTTGTGAAGACCCCTGTGGCGGCTGAGCCAAGAGCCACATCCATAGCGCCTTCAAGAAAATGAGATACAATGCAAATAAGCTTTGTAGTCTTAATGTAAACACTAAATTAGAATCGTAAAATGAAACCGGTATGTGTAATATTTTTGCTTGGCTAAAACAAACACATCACCTGTAAGAGTAGCAACATTGACAATGGCTCTGGGACTGAATGTGTGTCCATAACACAGTGCATCGGCAAGAATAAGTCTGCCTTCTGCATCAGTGTTGTCAACCTGGAACAAAGGCACATTTTAAGCATGTTTCAAACAACACTTTGAAGTGCAAAATCTAACTACAACATGTATACATGTTTTCACCTGAATAGTCTTTCCATTCTTGGCTTTGACTACATCCCCAGGTTTAGTAGCCTTTCCACTGGGCATATTCTCACACAAGGGAGCCAGTCCTACAAGAAATCAAAGAATGAATTGTATCTATCCATCGCTCCAAATCTTCACTGTTTTTGGTTCTACAAAGTTCTACAGCAAACCAAGCTTACCAATAAGGTTGACTGGAAGTTTAAGAGCCGCAGCTGTGACCACAGATGCACACACCGTGGCAGCCCCTCCCATATCTGCTCTCATAGCATCCATAGACTGTGAAGGCTTCAGAGAAATACCACCACTGCCACAAAATAAACACACATAAACATACTTAAAGATATTGTGATTTGTCTTTTTAAAGATTTTACTGTACAAGTGCAAAAAATGCACCAAATGCACTATGTAATGTCTGGTGTAGGGTCTCCCTCCTTCTTGAGAGGTTAATGCTTTACAAGCAATTACAGCATTACAGGCTGTATTTTACAGGTGTTTTAAGACTCAAAAACGTTGAAAAAAACATGCATTACTCAGGTGGGGTTGCATCTCCGCTGATCTGACCTACAACTTGGCCTGTTTTTTTATTTTTCATTTTTGGCTCATAGGTTTTACTGGACAGGACAGTGTTTACATGAAATGGGGATGAGAGAGGGAAGAACATTCAGCAAATTGTTGGATCCAGAATCAAACTCGGCTCTGGCACCATACTGTGGAACATTCCAGGTAAAGTAATAACATCTTCAAGGAGACAAGCCACTGGAGGACCCTCCAACCAAAAAGTGACATGGTGAACTAATAAACAAAAGGGCCACTATATTCATACAGGAAGACTACTTTGTTTTTTATTTTTGTTTTACAGATTTTATGTTTGTTTATGTGGATGCATGCCATAATACTAAACTGCAAATGACTGAAATGAGAATAAAACATTCTGTTAACCTTACATTGCATTGCGTTTATAGCGACCATACAACTGATTAAGTCAATTGCAGGAAAAGATAATAGAAATACCACAAAGGTATTAAAAAATGATCAAAATGGAGAAGAAACTATTGTTGTCTTTTACCTGTCAAAAGTGATGCCCTTGCCAACTAATAACAGTGGAGGCTGTGTTGTGTCAGGTGAACCACTGTAGTGAAGCTCCAAGAAAAGAGGGGGCTCCTCCGAACCTCTAGAAACGCTCAGAAAAGCCCCCATCTGCTGCTCTTCTATCCACGCCTTTGACCTGACAAACCAGCTTTCATTGAAACTTGAATTCAATTTGAATTAATTAATGAAAGACGTCAAACCTCTTGTGAATAGTGACATTGGATGAAATTTTCTCTTCAATTATATTTGCAAAAGATGTGGGGGTTATGTGATTGGCAGGAGCTTCCATAAGTTGTCGTGCCAAGTTTTGACCTTCTGCATACACGACTCCCTTCGCCCATCCCGTTGAGTCAGCACTAAAAAAAAAAAAACACATACGTGACCCTCTACAAATGTATATGTTTACTATTTTATATGTCAGGGTTATCAACTTAACTTGGTAAAATAGAAATGGAAAACAAAAGTAAATGTATGGAAAAAATATAAAAATCAATATATCTTATGGAACACAACATATAACCTTGGGAAAATCCTGTTTAGATCTCAATTTCTCAATCAATACCACCAATACGTTTAACTATATGCAGGATTTGTTCCCATGTCTATAATAGTTTCTTTAGATAACAGATGAATGTGACCACTCAGATGTACTCGATAATTGTGGGTTTTTTTACCTTCCATGAAGCTGTGTTGTTACTTTTGTCTTTTTCTTGGTTTTCAGTTGATCGTAGTTAAATAAACCCAAAACAGCACCTTCAGCTGCAGACTGGGCATCACCACAGCCATCCACCTCAACATGTTTTACCTCCAGGTCCTGTAGTAACCTGCAACCGGCTGTACACAACACAGACTTTAGTTATGTCTTCTACAACAGAACATTTAGACAAAGAAATTGGTGTATTTTGCATGGTGTAATGTATTGTGCTTGAAATATTACTGTAGAAGTAATAAGGACTTAGGAATATTTTTTTCGATTAACTGGTCAATTATTTCTATTGATACTTTTTACATGCATTATCAATCAAATAAAGACTGAAATATGGTGACTGAAGGTTACTAGATAGAGAATATTTATGAACGAAGTGTGTAATATCAGAAACAATTCTTTTTTGACATTTTGATTTAATAATATCACTGTCTTGTTATTAAAGGTTTATATTTGATCTCGATTAGGTTATTTATTGTTGTAGTAATAATAATAATAATACAAAAACTAACTAGAAACTGCTGCTCGGATGTTTTCCTTGCCCGTGTCCCAGTTCTCAGCTCCACATACACTAGAGCCAGCCTTGCCCAGCCCAACTACAGCGACACATGGAAAGTCCTGGAACATAAAATGCAAAATCTTACACACATACTTTGATTATACTTGGTCACAAACTCCAGTGTAAATGAATTACCTCATGTAGTCCATAAAATAATCTGCTTTTGCCTTTCTTGAGTGACGGTCCAGATCTAAACAAATAATTGTGTAAGATGGACAAATCATACAAAAAACATAGATGCCATGCCAAGTTTTGTGTATTCATCTAAGCAACTAAGCAATTTTCAAACAAAATCAGTGGCATATTTACATGGAAAAAAATAGATGAATTACTAACATCTTTATAACTCACATTTTTAGGAGCTCTGAAAGTTTCCCAGAAGTACTTTGGTCAAATCCTGCTGCTGCCTCTGTTAAGTGATGGCCCTCTCCTTCCTTCTCAAACACACCAAGCACCAGACCCTAGGAAGATAATTGCAAATAAATACAAAATAACTTAAACGTATTGCCCGTAATGTTCGAGGCAAAGTCAATGCATGCTGTCACTTTTGTTCAATATACTTACCTTTCTGTCACTCAAATGACATTGTGAGGTGGAAAAACGTCTGCAGTAGTTCCTCTTCGACAAAATTCGCCTCAATAAAAGCATTGTCATTTGATTTAAATGAATAAAATGACAAAAATGTGCTCAAATCAAGGCTTGAGGTCGCACATATGCAACCAAGGGACTTCAGTCGCCTAATTAATACGTCACCAATCACTAAACAGTCTATTGTCTCCATCTAGTGGTAAACTCTGTGCATGACTACACATGAGACTGAACTACACTGAGACGGAGCTACACTGCCCTGACTTCCACTAAAACCCGTAAGGTTTGTAATCATTTGGAGTCATTTGGCTAATAAATAATACACCAATTCAAGCAAGACAAAAAGCCTGATTATGTTGGAAAGTTGTTTTTATTGTTAATTATTAAAAGGTGCTCTGTGTAACTTTTGTAGTGGAGCGTCAGCCACCTGCTTTGTCTTCATGGAGATGTTGTTGCTTTGCCAGGAATGTCCCACAGTATGGTATTAAGCTTATCTATCTTCATGGAGACAAGAAGGTGATGCCACCAGGCCAAATTACAAGTTAGATCTGTGGAAAGGCAAGCCCACTCACAGAATGCATGTTTTACAAGATATTTTAACACCCATAGACACCCAAATTAAAGCAAAATAGAAACATTTAAGGCCACACCAAAGAACATTGCAAGTAAAGCAGTAACATCACCATGGAGACAAGCGGATGGCGGCCCCCCCACAAAAGAAATTTCATTGTTCACCTTTAATATTAACATAAAATGTTACATATTTCTTCATTTAAAAATTGAAATTAATTTATATTCACATGAGTAAGGATTTAGGCTGTACATGGAAACTAAAGTAGGCGTATAGTTAAGGGAATTCCATTCAGACAGAGCAAAAGTGCATTCATTTGTTCAAAGGTCAAGCAAAGGTCTCAGGCATGCAGCTGTCAATAATAGCTTTAGAATGTAATCAGAAGAGGTCACAAATCAGCAAGCAATTTACAATTGTTTCTGTAAAGCATAAAAGAAGATCCACAGGAGTCCCATGTGGTGTTTGTTTGGCAATTACAAAAATATACAACCAACTTTTGTTGTTTGTCTGAGGTTTGCCACATGCTTGCCTGGAAGGTTTCACAGTATGGCATTGAATTTATAGCCTATTCTTATTAATAGGGGGGTAATTGAATAGTTATTGGATAGATAAATTTAATCCCATAATCTGGAACATTTCAAGATAAGCAATAACATCTCTGAAGACAAGCAGGTGGCAGACTTCTCCCAGAAAAGTTACATAAGGCACCTTTAAGTCGACTCCTTTTGGGATGCGACAAGTCAGTTGTGTCAGACGTCTATTTCAAATTAAACTGTGTAGCCTGCTAATGCACAAAGACACAAAGACATTTATGTACAAGATATTTAAAAAATGTTTGATAAAAAGTACATCTCAAAATCCAAGTTCTGAAAGCAAACAAATAAAAAATGTGGGACACAAATGTTCACTCAGGTGCAGTAAAGTTCTACTGTGGTTTAATAGAGAAGATCTAGTGCAGCAATAGTGGGCTCCTCGGGCTTCTTCATCTCAGGTTTGGGCCGCTTGATACGGCTCATGGCAACTACTCCACAGGCGGCAATGTGGGTCACTATACTGCCCACAACCAGGAAAAAGGAATAGTCCAGCCTGTCCGAGATCACCACCAGGATGAAGAGCTTCTCCTCATAGTTGGCTACACGCTCTGTCAGACGGTGATGTTCCATAGCGGCGATGAAACATAGAACTCCTAACGACCCAAGTAAAGCTGAAAAGGAAGATTGGAAATTAGAGTAGTAGCCGATGTAAAAAAAAAACAACAACAATTGCATGTTGATGCAATCATTTTACCTGCAATAACATTCCACAGGAAGAGTCCTTTGTGGCCCTTGATGCTCTGGTAGGGAACCTTGCGTGCGTTGTAAATACTGAAAGACAAACTGACCACAGCAAAGCCCATAGATGCCAGCAGGAAAAGAATGACCATGATGTGAAGTCCATCATTGAGTGTCCGCACGAGTTTGGGAAAAACTGAAACACAAAGTGACATGAGTTCAAATTGTCATGATACACCTACGTCTTAATAGATGTATCGTCTTGTCTGTGGAATATATGTTACTTTGAACAATACAGTAAGGTACAATAGGCTATGTGTCTTTATTAATCACTAAGTAAGCTATTCTGGTTAAACATAAAAATCCTATAACAAAAACAATCACACTCACAAAATCTCAGTAGAATTCTCAGTTGAGGACACCTGTGGAACTTGAACAGGTAACACAAGCGTACATGTATCACATGTCCGTGGTCACAAGGTGCAAATTGCAAATTTGTGTAATGGTAAAAAGATTTAGAATAGCCTTTTTCAGAAAATGACTGTAGCCCATTTGATTTTACAAATAAAATCTCGACCGAACATTGGGTTTTGAATTATGAGGCTATGGTTTCACTTTACATTCTAGTGTTTGGGTAGATAGGCGAGACCTTTTATGGCAAACTTTTATTAGTAGCTATTATAACTTATTGCTGTTATTACACGCGCATAAAGCTCTAACTTAAATTAGCTGTTTAACAAAGTAGACCAAGACCCCAGCAAACACGCTTGGTTTCATACTAATGAATCCATGGGCTATTGATGGCTGAAGCTTACTGTAGATCTTGGAGCGTCTATTCCCAAGCCCACAGTTCTTGGTCTTTCCTCCTTGGAATAATCCGTAGTAAATGTGTCCCATGAACTGCTCCATCTCGGGGTTGGACGCATTTACTATCTCTGCTCCTGTTTTACACAGAATCCTTCCTGTGACCCAGCGCTCTGTAGACATGGCCACGACCAACAGGACCACGGACCCCACACAGAGCACCGAGGCCGCGGAGAATGTGATCTGTTTCCACAGAGAAGGCATTTTACGGGCCCATGGTGTCCCGCGGAGAGAGACACGACGCCGGGCAGCGACCGCGGTGTGCGCTCCACCACCACCATGAGTTTACCGTGTTGTTTAGTCACAAAAATAAAGCATGGTTTGGAAAAAAACAAAGACTGCTGATGAAGAGACGGCGTGTGTGATGAGCAGTAGGAGAGAAGAAACCGAATCCAAGGCTGTCAGAGATCTCTTACCGGGTAACCTTATCCCCACTCTATGAGCCACTCTGCTCTGGCTGCCTTCTCTAATTCATGGGTTGAATTGACCTTTACCGTTGGCATTTACACTGGACTGTAAAACCATTTGACCATGTTCCAATTAATTACAGCAAAATATAGACTGTTTCAATAACCTAAAGGCCATGGTGTCTTCAACTATATGATATATTAAAGGTTATAGATAGACTGACGTTAATAATAGTCTATTGTCTTAAATTTAAATAATGAAATTGAATGTAAATCAAGATTTTGGGAACGCTGTACAAAGTCACTTGCAAAGTGTTGAACTATGCTGATTTGGTGAGTATGGCGCCCTCTGCTGTTTGTTATTTGAGTGAACCCTGTTGCGTGATGACGTTGCTGATGACGCAGCCTCGTAGCAGCATAGCTGACTGACCAAGATGGCTGACTCGCTATCGTCCAGCCTGGGCGAAGAAAAAGAAAAGGATAAAGAGGACCGAGAGAAGAGCCGGAGGAATGCCAGAACAAGCAAGAATAAAGCCGAGGATGGCATCACGGAAACTCTGGGGTTTAAGACCAAAATTGGCGACAGCAAAGCCAAGAAAGGAAACCTCTCAGGTATGTGAGCTAGCCTGCTCTATACACTGTTTATACCCATGGATACTTCCATGTTATTACCGCTAATTTAACAGTTCATGTCCCTGATGGCACTATACATTTCTTTTGATATACTCATAAAAACACACAACATGTATTTTATTATTTGACACAACAAACTGCGCAGGTGCAGTTCTGTTCATTCAGGTTCAGGTACACCGTGCAGCCTTGGGCTCCTGTCCAAGTCTGCACACGGGCCATGTTCAGCTCACATGCAAATTTACTTTTTCATTTGACCTTTATGTTAGAGGTGTTTTTTTATGACATTTAACGCATGACTTTGACTATTGTAGAGTAGCTTTCTCTGTGCAGTGTTACATAACATCCATGAATTTCTACTGTTACTACTGTCACTCCTCCTGTTGGAGAGCATGGTGTTCCTAGAGTTGTTGTTCACAAAACAGCACTTTTTATGGGGTTAAACTGATTTTCTCTTTGAAATGCCAGATTTAGTAAATAAAATAAGTAAATATTTGCACACAGTTTGGGGCGGGGCTACAGCTCAAAACTTCAAATTCAGTGTTTTAGGACGGATGGTGGATGATAACTGATCTGTTATTAACTCAAAGCTCGTTTTCTTTTCCATGTTCATTTAACCTGAGGACAAGTTAGGGAAAATTGTGCTTTACAAAATGACGGCGAATGCAATGTTAAAATCAACCAGTATTTCAGATGCCCATAGGCAAATAAGATATATGAGACAACTTGCGTAAGTTTTGTGAGGCTACTTGTTAAAATATAAACGTGTGGTTTTGGTTAAGACAATTCAGTTACACGTAGCAGTGATATATTTTATTTTTTTAAGCTGCACAACAACTTACACATGCAATTTTGGTACAGAATGAAGCGCTACATATTTAATCAGAATGGAGTTAGTTATGAATATGATAAATCAAGACAAAAATACATGATAAATTAAATAATGGCATATTAAAGAAACACAAGAGTTGCCTACGGCTTTTTCTTCTGTTTATTCAGTCCAGTAAAAATGATCTTATAATTAACTTTGTTTCCTTTTAGACCTTTCTCTTTTGAGGTTCATCACCACTGAGCTGACCAGAGGCTACTTCCTGGAACACAATGAGGCCAAATACACAGAACGGCGAGAGAAGGTCTACACCTGCCTTCGCATCCCCAAGGAACTGGAGAAGGTAACTACATCCACCTGTTTGGTTCATCATTTTGAATCAGTTCTGTTTTTGATGTCTGTCTGTTGTGTCTTTTTCAGTTAATGACATTCGGCTTCTTCCTTTGCCTGGATGCTTTTCTCTACGTGTTCACCTTGTTGCCCCTCAGAGTGATTCTCGCACTTTTAAGACTTGTCACAGTGCCGTGTTGTGGCCTCAGGTAGGTTGTTATAATGTGTTGGACATTTGCTGCCATACTTTTTCATTTGTAGTGATCTTGACAATTTGTTATTAAAAAGTATTTCATATGTTAAGATGGTTTAAGGGTTTAAAATGAAAAATATGTATATTAAGGCTACACGGTATATATCACAAAATTATCAATATTGCAATATTGTCTGATGCAATAATCAATCTCGCACCCAGATTATCCATCTGACAGAAATTTACTTTGAAGGTAGATTTTATTCATGATTTTCCTAATTCAGTCTAAGTTAGCCTTGATTTAGTCTTGATTTAGTCTCAGTTAAGTTCTTATTTTAGTACAACTGAAGTGTAAAATTCTGTCAAAAATAGATCTGCAACAATTAATGTACAGTGCTAATTGTGACTAGAGGACTATAAAAAAAAAATCTCAATCATATTTTTTTTTCATAATTGTTATCGTTACCAGTACTATATAGACTCTAAAACACATACATAAAGACCTTTTATAACAAATTATTTAACCAAAATGTTGATAAATATTAAACTTGATCTGATTTTCATTAGTAATCCACTTTTATTTGGTTAAAAATGTGCTTATATCCTTTGACTCGTCAACTACTAAAATAGTTGTGTAATATTGATTTCACAGTTCTTAACAGCCATATTGCATGTCACAATATTGACAATTCGCAATTTGAGTTGGTACAATTATCACATCGCAAACACTGCAATTATAGACTGTCCACTGCAAATAACAAAATTCTTGATTAAATCTTTATTTAAAAAGACATGTTCTGAAACACATGAAATTCTTGGATTAGTTTAGCAGTTTACATTCTGTCTTCTGTCAAACATTAATGCTCCTGTACGTGTTTCGAAGTGATTACAATCCTTGTCAGAAATATCACTTTAAATACTTGTTTTAAAGACTAGGTTTGTTCCATTTGTATCTAAAGTCAGATACTAATTAATACTAAAATTAGTATCAGAACTACTATTACTCATTTGAAGTATCGATCAGTTTTGTCTTTTTCAATAATATAAAATTAAAAAGGAGGCCAAAAATGTGTCTGTAAGTTTACACAATCGCATCATATTGTTATTATTTTTTATAAAAGTGAAAAGTTAAACTGTGAACTCGTTGGGTTGAGCAATAAGGTGAAAATTTTATTGTTGTTATAAAGCATGAGATGCCAAAATAAAAAACACTCAAGAACATGTTTAAAAGGCAACAATTAATGCATAATATTTGTCCTTTTAAGTTTTATGTTTGCATCTAAAAAAGTCTTTGGTTTGAGCCCGTCAGATTAAAGAAGCTTTTCTATGTCTCATGCTTTTCCCAGCGGTTCACGTCTGCTGCAGCCGGCCCAGGTGTGTGACGTGCTCAAAGGCTTCATCATGGTGCTGTGCTACTCCATGATGAGTTACGTGGACTACGCCATGATGTACCACCTCATACGGGGCCAGTCTGTCATCAAGCTCTACATCATCTATAACATGTTAGAGGTATGGAAAATTACCCATGGCACTTGCATTTGGATGCGTGTACTGGTTCTTCACTAATGCTGCTCATGTCATGGCCAGGTGGCAGATCGCCTCTTCTCCTCCTTCGGCCAGGACATTTTGGACGCTCTGTACTGGACCGCGACGGAGCCAAAGGAAAAGAAGAGGGCACACATAGGAGTCATTCCCCACTTCTTCATGGCTGTGCTCTATGTCTGTATCCTTCACTAATTAGACGTCCTATATAGATCGGTATCCGTACAGTGGTGGCGTAGATGGAGTGTCAGGTCACATGGCATGTTCAAATTGGTTTAAAAACCTGGTCTAAAAAGCACACACAAGCAAAGTAAGTCTGATTAAAACCTTCATTGAAAAGGGGCCTCAAAAAAAGGGAGGTTTTTTTTTCATTAATGAGCTTGAAAGATTGAGCTGTATTAAAACGGTGGTACTAAATTTTCAAATTCTGAAATAAGGAAGTAAATCTTTCTAACTCACTACTACATCTTACAAACCCTTTGTCACATCACTATTATTCACATGCATGTATTTTTAGGCCACTGGCACATATTTACAACAGTTTTTTCAGATACAAACGTGAAGCACAGGTATCATCCCTGCTCAGCCACTCAGCTCTCATCCCAATGTATCATGTAGTCTCTCTGGCTTTCTCTTACAAGAAAAGAAAAAATGCTACATTATTAGATAAAGACAGCGTCTAAGGGCAGATTTCTTCCCCCACAAAGTTCTGCTTTTACAGTACACTTGGGGAGGAAAACAAAACTTACTAATTATGAGAAAAAAAAGTTTGCTACCCCAGCTTTAATTTCTTTATGCATATAGTAGGGTTGCTTGATTATAGAAAAAAAAATTAAATGACAGTTGTTTCATACTTTTATACTGTCAAAATTGACCTTCAGGAAAGTATAGACCTATTATATTTTATACACTTTTTGTGACATGAGTGGCTTTGCTCCAGGGTTTGCAGAGTAGAACAAGCACAAATATCATTTTAAACAGAAATCGAATCATTTTGTTTTCAGTTACAAAATGTTTGTAATTGAATAGAGCAATTATTGAAATCACGATATAAATTTTATGAATTTGACCATAACATAACATATCAACATGGAAAATTGATTTAAAATATCCTTTGGTCAAACAAATAAGGAGTTTATTGATATTGCATAAACATTGAAGTAAGTGGAAAAAATCTGATTCGGTATTTGTCATGGGCTTCTCCTTATTCGCATTAGTTCAGGAGTGACTCATATGTATGTATCATATAATCCAGACGCTCTAAAGAAAGGTTTTCCTCAATATCTGCCAAGTTCTCCACGCCATCCTTATTATGGTCCAGGCCACCACTCTCAATGTAGCCTTCAATTCCCACAACAAGTCCCTATTGACCATTATGATGTCCAACAACGTAAGTAGAATTAACTTAATAACTAAAGAGCCAAATATACACAGTCATAATGGTATGATCATTTCAGTTTGTGGAAATCAAAGGAAGTGTCTTTAAGAAGTTTGAAAAGAACAATCTTTTCCAAATGTCAAATAGTGGTAAGTACAATGCAAATTATTGGTGTGTGTAATTGCCGATATTGTTAAAGGTTAAAAAGACTACTGACATTCACGCTGTAAAAAGTGGGTTAATCCAGAATTGATTTGTTTTTACAGACATAAAAGAGAGGTTCACCAATTACATCCTCCTTCTCATTGTGTGTCTGAGAAACATGGAGCAGTTTTCATGGAACGCTGGTAAATGCTGCACTAAATCATCATAGTTACTACACTATATTTACATTACAAGTTTATTCTCAAATCTACATCCACATCATAAATTGCCCTACATGTATCCTAGAATTGCTCTATCACTTGTACTAATGCACTGTCACTTTTGTGTTTGTGTTTAGACCACTTGTGGGTGCTGTTTCCTGATGTTGTCATGGTCATTGCCTCTGAGGTTGCGGTGGATGTGGTCAAGCACGCCTTTATTACCAAATTCAATGATATCAGTGCAGATGTAAGTCAAAGATCATGATAAATATCTGACCAAGCTTCCCACAGCCAAAACAGTAAAGAACAGTAGAGAATGCTACTAAAACGCTACGTACACAGTTTAAGAAAAAAAAATATTTCTGGATTTTTGCTCTATAAAAAGTTTGTATATATATATATATATATATATATGGTTATTGATTCATTATCGATTAATTTTACAATATTTCAAATATTTTACTCGACCTGCTAGGGAAGATTTGAAATGTTTCAAATACTTACCTGTATCATATTAAAATATCAACCATATGATTATTATTATTATATAACATTTAATATTTTTAATACTCTACTAGAACTCATTCAGAGACAATAACTTGCATGTTTGGACATACTGTAACTCAGATCTTTGAAGTCTCCATGGTTATGTAAGGGATACCAGGTGAACAGGAAGGGATTAACCCCTTTATCTCCAGCTTGTCAAACCTAATCACACAAACCTTGCTTACACATAGATTTCAGTCACTTGTCGGTCACTTTTAATCCACATAGGCCATTGGCATCTTTAAAAAAAAAACACGAGTTTTACATTGTCTAGTAATCTGCTTTGATACTCACTCCTAGAGCGGCCTTAATAATATGTTTCAATCCTCCAGGTCTATGGTGAATATCGGGCAAGCCTCGCCTTTGATCTTGTGAGCAGTCGACAGAAAAATGTGAGTTATGTAGGATTTAAAGATTTTGAAACATTTTATTCAAACACACACATCAAACCTGTTCTATTTGTCGCTCTTAAGATGAAAGATAACTAGGTTGAATTGGTATTTGAATGTGTCCACAGGCTTATACCGACTACAGTGACTCTGTGTCCAGAAGAATGGGCTTTATTCCTCTTCCATTAGCTTTGTTGGTCAGTAAAAATTTCATTCACTATATCACATTGTGTATTACATGACGTACATTGTGTTTACATTTGAATACTAATTATAAACTTCTTGGTGGTTCTTTTAGTTGATTCGGGTGGTAACCAGTTCAGTGAAGATCCATGGGTCTCTCTCCTTTATGTGTGTTCTACTCTTCTATTTGGGGTAATTAAACAGAAGCATTTCACATATAAATCCAGAAAAGCCTTACTGATTACAGAAATATTGACATAGGTGTAAATTTTAAAAGATTTGGAAATGCAGAACAGCTTATGTGTTTTAATTCATATTACAAATCTGATCTATCATGTTTATGTATACAATTATTACACTATATTAAAGAGTTAACAGTTCACTATTTTCAAATAGTCCAATGTCCAATTTGTTGAATTTCATGTCTTTTATTTTTTGTTCATTATGTCTGTGCTTCCCCTTATCTATGTTTTATTAACATTGTCAGAACATTTATCTTCATGAAATGATAATACCTTCCTGCAGCATGGTTTGAAGAATGCTACATTACAAACTTTACTTGTTAAACCTAATGCATCTGTGGCTATATGTAAATGTACAGGATGATCACTCTGAAGGTGCTGAACAGCATTGTGCTGTTGGGGACGTCCTGTGTGTTTGTCAAAGAAGCCAACATGGAAGAAAAACTGTCTGACCCTCCTCCGTCTGCAGCCTCAAGCCGAGCCAACTCCAGAGCCCACCGAATCAAACTCATTCACACTTTACCCCAACAGGGTACTTTTAATATTCCTATTTCTCAAAAAGTGACAGTCTGGCTTGATATTTTTTGACCTGCATCTCTCTGTTCTCAGAAGCTGCAGCCGACCGAGGAGGGATCGCACTATCCTCTGTCAGCCCGCCTCTGTCCAACATGGCCAACAGCGCCATTCCCACCATCCCCAAAAGTGACTCAGACACATTCCTCACTACGCCCGATGAAGATGACGAGAACAAGATTATCAACACGGACACAGGCCTAGAAGGAGACATGAGACCCAAAACGCCAAAGAAAGATTTGTTGGAGATTGACCGCTTCACCATATGTGGCAACCGAATAGACTGAGCGCCGTGGCAAGTGTCTGAATCAGGGATCATCGTGGGGTCACGCAGTCAGGCTGGACTTGTACTTTTGCACCTGACCCTGAAGTATTTATTTATTTATTTCTGACAAAACCAGCCAAGGAATAAAGCTGTCACCGTAAGCCCATATGCCAGATGTGACCTGTGAGTGGACGTGTCTTCTGTGCTGCGTGCCCTGCAGAGTCTCAGCAGTGGGGAGGTGACTGTTAAAGTGTGGACACTGGCTGCGGCCTCAGGATACACCCATGTTCATAAATATTAAGGACAGACTGTGCAAGAATGTGTTCTAAAGCACAATCATGTTGTAGGCAGTGCTGTATGACAAGCAGACCAGTCAGTTTTTAATTTTATAAAAACCTCTATTTGAAATGATTTTTAGAATAAATTTCTGATATTTTTTCAAAAAAAAATCTCCAGGACTGAACACACCATTGAAGTCATTACAAAAGCAGGTGTAGTTACTGATGTTTAATTCTTTACATGGCAGCTGTAATTCTGCAGAAAGCTGTTCATGCACGTTTTATTGTTTTTTACACATGTTGCCAATTCTTTTTTTTTTTTTTTTTTTTGCCAAGTAAGCTAATAATTCACTACAGATCTGCTCCCAGATCAATACTGCCTAACCGATTAAGTCAAACCAATGAAACAATGCAAGCTTAGCTTATTGGACTAAAACCTAAACTGTTTACATAACTATGGTTAAATCAAGCCCGCACCAGTGGGATGGTCAAAATGTGAAGTGAATATTATTGAACTTTTTTCAAAAACAGTGCACTCAAATCAAACTACATATTACACAATTAACAGGTTCTCAATGCTTTTCCACCCTGGAACCCCCTACATACAGATCCATTAACAAAGACCCTCCTGCTTTGTAACGTCTACAACACCAAAAATAATGTTCACTGAATTACAATTATTTTTTTGAATTCCCAACACTGGTTCATTTTTTGTTCATTCAACCTCATAAACGTAAACAACAGAAGAGAGTGTAGTGTATTTGATTTATTACTTGAGAATTTTAGTGAAAGTGACCAAAGCATATATGACATTTTTAGCTTACTTAAAAACCATTGATTTGAATTGTTGTGTAAGAAACCCAATAACACTGAGTAAAACCTGGTACCCTTTTACAAGATAGAAGGCCACTGGTCTACACATCCCTGCATTATCTTTACCAAATGGTGTACCTTTTAAAAAAAATTATTCAAGCTTATAACAACTATTTTGAAGAGTATAAATTCATTATTTTATGACAACTTTGAACTGCCTCATTTTCATTATTTGATGTTTGATATTGATTGCACAACATACAGTCGCAAACTATTAATATTCCGTTCAGATTCTATCAATTTTCTTTAATTTTCTTTGGTTCCATTCAAAGAACTTTAGCTTCAGCTGTTATGATTGTGACTTGTGTAAGGATTTTATTGACTTGAAGAATGTCCTTGGCAGTGTGTTTGAGGGTGAGACTGATCTGAAGTGCATGAATGGAGTGAACTGAAACACCACAGCATCCATATCAACATTTGACAGTTGTTTACCTTTTATGAGTGTAATGCATCTCCTTCACAGCAGTAGGAGAGTAAAGTTTTTGCTTATAACAGTTTTGGATTATTATTTTTTTCCTCTTCAAATAATTTGGAGTTGTGTTTAGAGTGAGAGCCACCGCAGGAACAGAGCCTGTGTTTCATTCAAGGAGTCACTGCTCTCTCTGTCCACAGAGCAGACAGCAGCCCACTGTTCAAATGAATGGCTATTTACAAAGATGTCTGTTGTCACATTCTTAGTAATAAAGATAACGTTTTTTTTTTTTTTTTTTTGTTTTTTGGAAATGACAAATCTAAGTAAAATACAAAACACTGGGAAAAAGGCAAAGACATGCTATGGATACGGTTGAATTTGGCACATGTATGTTGCACAGAAGTACAGAAGAACCGTTATATCAATACCAATATAGTAACCCTACTTTGCATAAATATAATCTCCATGGAGACAAGCAGATGGCTTCACCAGGCCAAGTTATAGGTCAGGTCTGTGCAGGATGACCCCAGTAAGAGTGCATAGTCTATTTTTGAGCAACAGAGTACAGGGCTGCAACGAGCCACTTGAATGGTTGACGAAAAAATATGAAAAGTGAAGTTGTATTTCATAATCATAATCATTAACTGATTCTGGACTATACACACAGACTCCAAAACACATACGAATAGACGTTTGTTTTTTGTTTTCTTTTTTACAAAGTGAAATTATTAAATCAAAATTTTCATCAGTAAAACATTAGAAGTAAATATGTAAAGGCGTTCAGCATATTTCAACTATATTTGAATATTTTTCAATGTACGAGAATCGCTTAACTAGTCGACTAATGGAAAAGAATCTAATAAAGGTTTGGCCCTACGTTGTGCACCTTGGATGGAGGTATAACTACACCACAGCTCGCTTTTGTCTGCCGCCGTGTTTGGTAAATGAAGTGGCTGAGTGACAGCTGATTGGATGCTGACATGTCGCGCGCCACAGATGCAGCGTGATGAGCGTGCGCGAGCCTTCTTGAGCTGTCCGTGTCTGTGAGATTAGACTCCGGAGGCGCAGAGGCTCCTCCAGGCTCCAGCGGATGAGAGAGAACCGAGGAAAACCCCCGAGGGACAGAGCACACCACCGGACCACTCCAACTCGTGGATGAAACTATTAAGTGATGTGTTCGAATCGAAGGAAACCGAGTTAGGGGCCTGCCGAACCCCGTTGGATGGTCACTGGGAAACTTTTCTGTCGGACGTGTTTGTTGCCTTCTGTGCGGAGGATAAGCCGCGGAAGGACAGGTGTCACCCCTTCTCCATCCCCGCTGGCCTCTAGTGCGGAACCACCTCAGAGTTAAAGCCCTTTATTTACACCAGCTCTTTTTGTCAGACTTTTGGAGTCATGTTGTGGACGACGTGGCTCGTCCTGTTGGTCTGTTGGGGGGGCACAAATGGCGAGGAGCAGGCGCTCCAGCAGAGCAGCACACCGGGGGACGTCCGCCTGGACTCCCGCAGACAGCGCTCCTCTCCGCCGGTGATGCCGCTGGACTTTGGGTTTGTACCGGCAGCTGTGTATGATACCCACGCTTACTATGAGCCTGGCGCCATAGGACTTCTCTTTCACACCGTCCATGCGTTTTTATACGCCGTTCAACCAAACAACTTTCCCTCAGGTAAGTTTTCCCTCCTCCGCCACCACACGCTTACTTTGGAATAGCATGCCAACCTCAAATGTGTATACTGTGGCAGAACCATAAGCCAACCTTTGTTTGTGGCCCCAAATGTTATATTTGCAGCTTCATGATATCTTTTTTTGTTTTGTTTTGTTTTGTTTGGTCAATACACTAAAATAATAATAAGTAAAGCAAAGACCTCTAAAATCCCTCAATGTAATCAGTTTAAACCCAAGCAGTAGTCATACATTTATATAAATTTAACACAGTCAAACAGTTGACTTAGTCATGGTACATCACAGAAAAAGTCCTGAACTCAAGGCAAAGTCCAGGGACATCACAGGAGGCACATGGAATAATATTTGCTCTGTGGCGCCTCTGGTAGGTACAGTACACTGTCTTAAAATGACCAAATATGTCTTTATCTTGTATAAGGTACATAAAATGGCTTGTAAAGTAAAGTATATTTATGAATGGCATGGCTCATAAATCAAAGGTATGAGCAGATTAATCCGCCAAACGTATCAATAGCTGTTACAGGTCAAAAGTGACCTCTGCATATCCTATGACTTATTAGCATCTCATACTCAGATCCATATGATAACTTGGCCCAGTGATATAGTCCAGTAACCCAGTAATAAATAAAAACACACACAGCTAAAAGAGCTTTGTTTGTCTTTCATGGACAACTATGAGTGCTCACGTTGGAGGATGACACACAGTGCAATAGGATTGAAAGGCTTTAAGTTGCTGCCATTTTGGTGTCCAGGCCCAGAGCTGCGGGCTGGGTAATCAATTAGCAGATCAGCGATTAGAGGAGGCTTTCTCAGTCACCTGCATCACCGCGTATTACCTTAATCCACTGGACCATATGCTTCTTCTGCCAGGGACTTTCCAGTTTCAACCGCTGTGGCACATTGGCAGACCACCTGGATGCCCCCCTCCTCACCCCTGTGTGCTCCTCAAGTTATATTCTCTAATCATATGGGCATGCAACTTTCACCACGACTGACCTGAAGGTTGTGTAATAGTTTGATAGAAGGAGCGCTTAACATTAATCTTTGGCACTGAGGGTCAACACTTGTCATGCTATTAGCTACGCATGCTTTTCTTACTTGAATAAGACAACGTTAAGCTGGTAGTAACTGAATTAAACAAAGACAATGGATTCTCTAGGTAACTGGTAATTGGTTAAGCTACCACTAAGGCTGAAGTATCTGATCTTCAGAAGTGAATCAGGGTGGACCACCCTTGCAAGGCAATCAGCTCTTATCCCAGGAGTCACATACGACGCACATGGCTCATTCCTACAAGTTTGCATAATATAATAACTTTTCTAATTAGAAAAATACAGTGGGCAGTGATCAGATTTTTATCTCAATGTTATGCTTTTACTATGCTTTTTAGGATGAGAAAAACAGAATTTACTCATTCATGAGGGAAAAAATAGTTGGATAATGCTGATTGATGCAGAATAGTGTGTTGGACCTTACAAACTTGATCAACCTTTCAAAGCACAACACTAGTCATTCACTCTCCACATGCAGCTGCCCTGGGGTGGGCTGACAGAAGTGAGGCTGCTGATCTGCAGCGACCACCAGTCATGCAGACATTCATACATAAGGTCAGGTGGGTAAAGTATCTACTGAAGGACATGATGCCAGTATGCACTGAGCATCTACCACTCCATTAACATCAAATGTATGACCAGTTAAAACGTGACAACTGCTAATTGAAAAAAAAAAAAAATCAAGATTGTCCCAACAATGGCACCCATTTACTTTTACGAATTTGGACGCTTTTCCACCAACCCAATAGTCAGAGGTATAAATTCTTGCCAATACTTACTGTGGTTGTTTCCTTGGGCAAGACCTTCCACCTTGCCAGTGTGAATGTGATTTGTGAGTAAGTGATTGGTGGTGCACATTGGCAGCTTCGTTTCCATCAGTCTACCCCAAGGCAGCTGAGACTACTGAAGTAGCCAGTGGAGTGAATGACCATTCACACTTTGATGTCAATGAGCTGAAACTAAGGTTAGGTTTAGGAGAAAGTTTTAGGCAAACCTTTTTTCAAGACAAGTAAGTCAGCGTCATCTGCCTATTGCATTTTGTTTCAGTTAAAAACTACATTAAGTTCCATACCTAATTAACAAAATGTTTTTAAGGCACATTTAATATTTTTAATTTCTTTTTTTTTTCCACCTTGTCACTAATGTAGATGAGATACATGCCTCTGTGAGTGAGTAGGCAGCGTCGTCTTATCCCTGAGATACACAGTGGGTAGATTAGAGGATTAGCCTACACAGAGCTAATGCTAACATTACACCGCTGCCACAACTACAGATGGCATTGTCTCACACACACACACACACACACACACACACACACACACACACACACACACACACACACACACACACACACACACACACACACACACACACACACACACACACACACACACACACACACACACACACACACACACACACACACACACACACACACACACACACACACACACACACACACACACACACACACACACACACACACACACACAAACACAAACAAAAAGTGGGTCATAGTCTGGGTGTTTGTCTGTTTGCCCTTATTACTGTCATTTTTGTTCACCAGGATGTGTGTTATTTACATGCAAAAACAGCATTTAATTTAGGCGGTACTTTTAAATTATAATCTTCTTTTATAACGCATTTATTTGTATTTGGAATAGGGGATGATCTTAGTTGTCAAGAAGAGCATGTCTTGTTGTCACATTTTGATCATTATGAAAGAAAGGATGTCCTCATAATCTTCTTAGTTGTTTCAGTATGTACCACTGGGGAGTTAAACATCAGCTTATGCTTCCTCAAAATACATAGAGTGATTATAGCATTGTATAACAAGTCATGTCCTAATCTACTGTATATGATATGAGCTAACAGTGGTGTTACAGCTGCCTTGTTTGTAAGATGTGACAATGAAATACTCAATTTTTGGGGCAGGGCGATATGGCCTAAAATGTTTTTATTTTGTTTTACTTTTACTTTACTTTTTCTCAGCCCAGAGGCTTCATTAGACCAAGAACGTGCAGCACAAAATGGTTTAGACATTGGGAAAATAACTGATTATTCACAACTAATCGATTATAGAAATTTTTAAAAATACATTTAAGTAATCAAATTATTGTTGACTGCATTGATTCATGAGCTAAGACAAGACATTTTATTTTTCAGACAGAGCGGGAATCACTCAAAAATGACACAGGAAATATGTACATACACCAAAATGACAGCAGCCCTACACTACACCAATGGTGCAAAGTTGAAAATGTTTTCTGTTATCTGTAATAGTTTTATTAAAATGTTTGAGGCTGTGCAATTATATTTTTTGATATTAAAATTTCATATTGCCAAAAGCAAACGACAGTATGTCACAGATGATTTGATAGGCCGCCCAGTCATAGTTTAGGTTTGGTACTAAATGGCTGTAGAGCAGGAATATTTTGTTGTCTTTGAGCCACCCTGACCCATTGTAGTGCCCAGGGAATCCTCTCCAGATGTTGGGACAGAAGGCTGAACAGGAGTTGCCAGCAGCTAAAACATCCACTGTATTTGAAGAAACTTGCCTGGTGCTGCTTGGTTTGCATGTTATATTATTGTTAAGTCTGAACTACCAGGCTCAGTGTACTGGTTCTAAACTGGTCAACTGGACGTTTTGTAATTTGAGAACTGCTGTGACATATCCAGGTTATTGAACAGACGCAAGTGCTGCAGTAAACAATCGTTCTGATCGCTTTGGTTAAAGATTCTGATGTGGCATACATTCGGATTCCCTGATATATTTTAATCAGTCAAAATCACAATTAAAATCATGACAATCAACAATTATAAAAACTGAAGTAAATTCATTTCCTTTGTATTGAAGTAAAACATACTAAATCATGATAAAACCTGTAACATGTGCATGTGATTGTGTATTAGTTTAGCAGTTTCCATTTCAGTCTTTCAAACGTTATTGCCCCTACATTGTGGGGTTTGAACAGTATTCTACTATTAAAACTGGAACAGCAAATCTTATTGCAAAATCACTTATTTTTCTAAAGTTGTTCAGGCTTACACCATGTTTAAAAATCCCACACTAAAAATAGCTATGAAGGGTTTAAGAATACACAATTATTCTGTGTTTTATTTGGTGTGAACAGTGTATGTTAATGAACATACATGATAAACACACAGGTTTGAACCATGGGCTAATTTACATCTGTTGCCATCACGCATTCATTGTCACAAAGACTTGCCCCGTGTCTTGCCCAAGAACACAATAGCAGTATGCATTACAGCCACTGCCGCCCCACTTTGTTGGACTTTTATTGTAGGGCTGCTCGATTATGGTACAAACTATAACTGATTATAATTGATTTCATGATTATTTCGAACAATTACCTCTACTGTCAAAATTATTCTTCAATTCATTGTTTGACGATTACAACATTTTTGTAATTGAATAGAGTAATAATTGAAATCACAATTACATATATCATTAATTGCACAGGATAGCATTATGGTAAGACAGAGTTTATTGTGACTATAAGTAAATGTGTTTTGTTTTTGATCCATCCTTTCATAAGTGACACTTGGGATACCTCCGAGGAGCAATGGGCCACTGCAGTGCCGTCAGGGAACTTAACTCCTGATCTGCTCATCTTGATGCTAGATGTTGTTCTGGAGTTCCTAGCTAGAGCTGTGTTTTTCAAACTGTAGTAACAGTCCGAGTGCACTGATGGTGTGTGAGAGGCTTGTGGTGGTGCACAATAGAGCTGGACAGACTGTCAAAATAGCCATAGTATACCTAATGATGTTTTGAAATGTATTTTAAAATGCTTCAAAGAGAGCTGATTAAAAATGAATAATAAAAAATGTATGTTGTAAATTTAGGGCATAAAAAATATTTATGCATTTCTGTAAGTAATTTTACATTAATTTTACACGTGTCTGATTCTTAAACCTCAAGTAATACTTTTGAAGACATGTTTTAGCACATTTCTTTTGGAATGACATTTTTGTCAATATCGCCCCACCCCAGCATACTATAGATCCTTTTCATACTATTAAGAGATTAGGGTGACTGGTCTAGCCCAAAATAACAAACCTGAATCTTAAATAACCCACAACAACACATAGCTGTAATAAACCTAACTGTGTTCAAAATAGGTCCTCGTCTTTTTGTGGTGCTCTCAGAATTGACGCTGTCTTTAAAAAGCTCAAGTTAAAAATACCTGAGAGACTTCCTTAATTAACCACTTGTATTTTAGGAGCATTATTACAGATTAATTAAACAGAGTCTATTGTTTGCAGTTGATGTTTTCTCATTTCTAATTGAGCTAAATACAATTAATTTAAATGAAACTTAAAGCTGGTTCTATCAACAGCACAAGATCTTGGTGTTGCATAAGGATTTGTAATCCCTCATAGTAGGTCACTGTCAAGGATTGTCTATGTTTTCATTTACATACAAACTGTGAGTTACCACTTTGGAAGTTCTCATTGTATTATGTGAACTCAGATTTATGTAATATTGATCCTAAAATTATATGTATATATTTATTATTTATACAAACATTACATTGACTGATATTACACATTGTCATTTTGTGTGAGCACCAGTGACCAGTTGTATGTCATGTTCCTTGACATGTTTGTGTCCGTATTTCATTTTGTTCCCTTATTCTGGGTCACTCCTCTAAGCTGTCTAAGCTTAGTTGCCTTCGGTGGCTAATGCTAACTAAGAACCTGAGCAGCAACAGGTGGCATCAAAGCAACTCCAATGTGTATACAACTACCTCGGGTTACTTTCATTCATTTCTCATCTCAGATTTGAGTATTGATTTACTCTATAATGTTTTCCAAACTGTCAGATATATGAAAAAGCCCATGGGAAGCTAACTCCATCTACTTCACACATTAAGGAGAAGGTGGTGTTGAGAGGATTATCCATATGGTTACTACTAAAGACCCCCATGACGACCACCTTTTACTAAGCTAGTAATTAGTAATAACCTTTTCACTTTTATATGAAGGGCCTAAAATATTAGTATTTTGAATTCTAAATCAACACAATAAAACACATAATTAATTAATCAATAAAAAAAAAAACAATATTTGTTTAAAAAACAAAAGAAACAATACGTTCTTTTGTCCCAAAGTAAAAGATTGGGTTCATAGCAGTGAGAGTAAATATGTGAATATCAATGTGTATGTTGCAATGTAATTACTGTAGTAACTCTTGTTAAGACCTTAGGCTTGTTGTTTCACCTCACTCAGGGTCAGAGCAGACGTATAAGCAGTAGGGACAGCATGACTAATAGCAGCATGTTACCTGGAAGGGCCATCGAACAGTTTTTTCAGATATAAATGTAGTAACAAAAACAATAATAAAAATACTACATGTTTTCTTCTCTCATATTAACCAATCATGATTATTTTTTTTCTAATCAAATAGATAAATATGAATTTGTTTAATGATGTTTATGAACAAAGACAGACTTTTTAAATAAACTTCAACTTCATTTTTTCCACTTGAATGCCATTTAATTAGTCCAAAGACTGCTCATGCTTTTAGTGCCTTCATGTTCATTCTTAGTATATTCATTAAAGAATCTAATGCATACTGAAAATTAGCTTTAACTAATAGCCACAGATCTAACTGTATGTTCTCAGTACCATTGGAAGGAAATCACACCTAAACCACCACCAATCTGTAAAAGAGAAGGTGAATTTCATTGGAACGTTCCTGGATAAATAATACAATTTGGCTAATATTTTAATTTTAAAGTTGCACTTGGGGAAAGCTTTTGTTTTTTTCACCGCAATATATTATAGTTCCAAAGGTTCCTGTAGCGTGTAGCACTTTGAGTTATATGACAAACAAATTCATCATAATTTTCATTAAAAAAATTTTTTTTTAATTATTATTAACACAGTTGAAAATGGCAGCTCATCAGTGGTGCAGTGGTTTAAGGTGTTTCACGTGTGGTTACTGCTGTTATGGGTTATATTCCTGGCCTTGAATGTTTGCAGACACCTGCCAGTCTTATAAGCTTTTGGGACAGAAAATCCCAAAAAAGAAAAAAAAAGAAAAAGAGAATGGCTATCGATAAACACAAACAAGGCAGACATTTAAATAGTTCCCAAATTGTCACATTTATTCCTACATATTCTGATCCTAATCACATGCTTTTACTGACAGAAGCTTGGCAAGTTGTCAATTAATACTGACTTTTTAGACAGGACAGCAGCAGCTTGAAATGAGAAGAGAGAGGGTAGAGGCATTCAGCAAATGATCACAGTCAAGAATCAAACCTACATTGCTGTGATGGTAGCAACCACACATGTGAAATGCTTTAAACCAGTGGAGAGCACAGACCTCATTTCTATTCAAATTTCTCCGCCCTAATCCTTGTTATTAGCTAATATTGTATTTTACCCTGCATTTTCACCGAGGTTACAGATTCAGGCCTCCCACATACGTGTCAGTTATCTTTGTATCCACTTCCCCACTGAGCATGCTGTGCCGAATCTGGTTACCTGCTGAGTAACAGTTTGGGTGAGTCAGTGGTGCACAGGTAGCTTAGCAGACTGACCTACATACAATACAGTGACAGTTGGGCCTGTCTGCATCGCTGCCAAACTTTACAGTCTAGAAACCCCTCTAGACCTAGATAGATCTTAGTAAACATGAACACGAACACATCTGTGGTCTGTCTCATCTAAGAATTATTTCCAACTGTACCTAATTATCTGCCTGTATGCCCATTTTTCAGTGTATAAACAATAATACACATTCTTATACATACATACGTTTATGAACTGTCTCATTTTGTCTTTGTCAGATCTCATTGTGAAAGTTATACAGCAAAATATGGGTGGGATCAAAATAGAAGAATGGAGAAAGGTATGTATCAAACCTACGTGTTCGAGTCATTACATTTTTCTGGTAAAACCCAGTTAGAAAAACCTTTCCCAAACCCTGAACTTAACCAACTGTTTCTCGGAGTATCCCATCTACAGAGAACATTTTCAGCCTGGTAGTGCTTCAAAACATTTGTGACCGGATGATAAAATCTGGCTTGCCTGGCTTTTGCCTTGTAGCTCATTTTTGATTGTTTGTCCTCACGTTTCCATTTGCGGTGCTCCAGCCAGACAACGTCGTCTTGTTACTACAGGTAAGCTCCTTTACTGGAATCTCTCACGGACACTAATACCCCACACTTAAAATAAACAACTTTGTAAATATACGTTATTTTATCTCCAGTGGATCTACTACGAAGCGGGGTTCTTGATCTGCGGCATCATCGGCCTCGTGTTCGTGGTCCTCATCCCCATCATTGGCACTTGCTTCTGTGTGTGCCGCTGCTGCGAGAACTGTGGAGGGGAGATGCACCAGAGGCAGAGGAAGAACGCAGACTGTCAGCGAGGAGTCTACACCGCGTCTCTCATCGCTACCTCCATCTTCATCGTGTGAGCTATCTGACATTTCTGGAAGCTAGTCATAGATAGTCATGTTCCCTTGTGTTGTTTTTCCTTCGTGCATGTTTGAGTCAGTTGCAAAATCAAACCTAAATTGAGGCAGTTATACTGTCTTTGCTCTTTTCTGTGCACAACTGTTAGAAAGTCGATTAACCATCTACCGGTATTTGTTTTCAAACAGTATTCTCATTGGCTTCTTCTTCTTACAATGCCTAGACATAATTATTAATTTGCACCATTTAAATAATATAAAATGGCATGAATTAACTGACACATATACATTTAACATAGAAAAAAGAATGACACCCCAAGTTAAAGGTGCAATAAGTAACTTTTCATGTACCTGCCTGTCTCCATACAGATGTTGCTATTTTGCCTGTAACGTTCCACACAGTATGGCATTAAATTTATATATTTTGTACGTTATCATTTGCCGGTTTTACAGGTTTTATTGCACAAAAAGACCTTGAAAAACATATACTGTTACTGAGACTGTGTTCGCCTCTCCATACATCTAACCTATAACTTGGCCTGGTGGCGGCACCCACTCGTCTCCATGGAGATATATAATGAAACATTGTAGGCAAAGCAATAGCATATCTCTGAGTAGACATACAGGTAGCAGACCATTCATCAGAAAAATTCCATGTTATCCAGATCAAGTTATGAAATACTTGTAAAGTAGTATATCAACAATTTGGCTTTTTCTTATTTTTCTTATTTACACAGTTTTAACAAGCGCAGAAAATAAATATGACCCAAAAAGTGCTGAATGATTAGGTATTGGTGATATGCTTATAATAATAGTGCGTTTTCCTTCTTAGCCAACGCAAACATATAAATGTTTACCAATACCACCCTCTGCAGGTTAAAATTGAGTACTGCGTGGTTATTTGGAATTTGCACTGTATTTTGTTTATTTTTAGTTTGGGAGTCCTTATTTCTTACGCTGCCAACCACAACGTCAGCACTCAGATCAAGAGCACTCGGCGCTTCATCAACACCAACCTGAGAGACTTGAAAACACTGGCCAACAACACCCCTTCGGTAAATGATTCACCAATGACTTTTACATGCTGAATCTACATTCTTTTGTCTAAATGTTCATGTGATTTTGTATTCCATTGCAGCAAATTGAATACTTGACAGCGCAGTACACCACAGCAAAGAACAAAGTCCTCTCAGATTTAGACAGTAAGATAAACCTTTCTGTTGACATAAATGAGTCTCATGTCCAGTTGTGTTTGTCCCTGGGTGACCTGGGAAACATTTTTTTTGACAGACATTGGACCTTTGCTGGGCGGAAGGATCCAGAATCAACTGGAAAAGGACGTGGTACCTTCGCTGGACACAGCTTTGCGCATGGCAGGAGGTATCTCATTGTGCTTGCATCAGTCAGTTTACAATTATGAATGCAAAGTTGTGTTATAAATCCTTTTTTGTCACCCTAATCTTTTGAACTAAAGCCAAAGTTGAGAGTGCCATCAAAGGTAATGTCAGCTAAGGATTCTTCGATGTTTCATTTGGTGTCCGTTGATCCCACCTGTCCTACTGTGACTTGTGTAAACAGCTTTGTACCTTGTGACCTCATGTAATCTGTGGTGGTTTTAGAAATGTGTTGTTCATCTGAGTCTTACTACTATACTTACTATGTGCTGTCCTCTGGTGTTCATGCTTTTCAACAATATGACTTTAAACAACATGACTTTTAACAGCAGACAATCACATTGAGGGAATGTTTTTCAATTAAGAAACATTTTATTAAATTATGGTTCATCCACAAATCTATTTGATGTGTTTCAAACATGGCTTTATTTGGGTGTGCAAGCAAAATATATATGCAATATATAATAATATAATAATTTATTTTAAAAATTGCAATAATATCAATATCACAGAACATAACAGCTATATCGCAATATTGTCTAGTATCGTGCAGCCTTAATGTGTCACCTATCTTGCAGCACTGACATAATTATTATTTTTTACCTTGATATGTCTAGCCATGCGTGAAACCAAAGAGGCGCTGGAGAGTGTGGGCTCATCTCTGGAGGTGCTTCAGGAAGGAACGTCCAAACTCCAGAACAGCCTGTCTGGAGAACGAGCATCTCTGTCCAATACTTTGTCTGACCCGGCCTGCACCAATGGAGCTGTGTCCCCCACATGTAATGCTATCCGCACCACACTAGCCCAACTGGGGGTCAGTGCCGACTTCTCCAAGGTGATCAATAAATCTATCACCTGTCCCCGCCCATAGCTCTGTGTTTACATGAAATTCTTAGAAAATATGATATTCCAGTTCAAACATGGAAGGATTTAAAAATGTTATATAGCCATTTTTCAACAATAAAAACACAGATAAAAATCTGGTGTGGTGACAGGAAGTCAATTAGGGCTGCAGAAATTATTCATCGACATCAACTATATACTATATATATAAATATATATATATATACAACAAGACTGGTCACTTTATAATAACTACACTTATTTCTACATTAGTAAAGCATGTTTCGTAATTCATAGTGAACAAATAGTTTATTATTAATATTAATATTAAGAATGATTCAGGTTTAATAACTACTTAACTAACCATAATCCCTAACCCTAACTTTAAACTTTAATTAAGTAGTTACTAAGCCTGAATCATGCTTAATAAACTATATGTTCATTATGAATTAAGTCTGACCTACAAACAATACACTGACAGTTGGGCCATACATACATACATGTAATATATACATAATGTTATTTGCTTCATTAGCCTATTTTGTTTTGATATTCTTTTTTCAGCTCCCAAATGTCAATCATGCCTTGGAAAATGTCAATAATGTTCTCAAAACGGACCTCAGCAACATTTTACAAAAGGTAGGACTCTCTTGACATGTGGACATATTTCTTTTAAAGATATATCTTCACATTTTTTATACAAAACACACTCCTTACTTTTTCCTTCACCAGCTTCTTTCTCCTTTGTCTTCACTTTCAGGGCTACTCATCTTTTAATGACACTCCCAAACTGGTTAAAGAACAAACTAGAAATATTGTTGCAGGTACACTATCCGATCTCCGTAGTAGTTCAAGTCTGAAAATTTAAATTTCATTAATAAATCAGATGTAACAGTTAGATGTAACTAACCCAACTAAAAATAACTTGTCAATGTTACTTTTTCTCTTCATGCCACTTCTATCCTCAGCTCTGCCTCGTAAGTTCTATTTTACTTCCTTTTTCCTTTTTTCCATCACAAAACTATTACTCACATTCACAGCTCTTTAATGACTTTGTATTCTGTGTGTTTGTGTGTGCAGGAGTGAAAGCCATGCTGGATAAGATTGGCTCAGAGATCACCAACTTTGCCAAGATGTTCCCAATAGAAGCCTCTTTGGCCAATTTTACTATTTTCCTCAATGAAGGCCAGAAGAATATTGAAGCATATTACCCACAAGTTGACCAAATAGACTTCTACAGGTTTGTTTATTTGTGGGTTCATGTTACAAATTATTTTGCCATAAATGTATAACCCCATATTGACCCCAGTAGTCACCATAAATACTCCGATATTACATTATGAATGAATTAAAGCTTTATACCACATATGTTCACTCCTCAGGTGTGGTGTCAATGCGACTCTGTGCTCCTCTGTCATATCATAACCATAAATCAACTGCAACAACTAATAAAGAAGAGCATTATTAGGGACAGGTGGAATGACGGACACACAGAGGGGCAGGATACAAACTGGGGAAATTTAAAATAGGAATTTTAATTATAAATGTTTTACCCATCTCTCATAAAGCTATCAAAGTTAAACTGAATGGCACCCAGTCCACAAAACATCGCTTTTACAATGTGAAGGATTCTTTAAAACATAAAAAGACAGAGAGAGCAGTTCCTCGTGTTCAGTGTTTACGCTGCGAGGATCGGTGAAGCTGCTGCTGATTAGCTAGAGTAAACAGAACACTACTTGCTGTGTGGTCTATCGGCAGATTTTTGTGCAAAATATGTTCTATCCATGTTTTACGAAATAGGTGGGGTGTCCAAACTTTTTTCACCGAGGGCCACATATTGAAATACTGTATAATCAAAGGGCCACAGATTGGTGATCAATACAGTGAGTCATTCAGATGGATGCATTTAACAAAGCTTTGACTGAGCCACTATGCCTTTAATAAAGCTTAGAACATTAGCAGTATGATTTACATTTTCCACAAAGAGTACTGTCTGTGATCATTGGGGCCAATTGAAGTATCTCAAAGCTTTGCTTTAGACAGTAAACACCAGTTGTTCTAGCTTTGTTAGGTCACAACTTTTGGGTCTAAGTCTTTGCGCTCGGAGGATGATAAGATCTTTAAAAAATCTCATCACATGCCTGTGGTCTGCACTTTTTGTCTCATGTTTAAGGAGACAGTCCTGTAGTGTGTGCCGGCCTTTAGCTACGGTTTACTTTTACAAAATGTCAGTTGTAGAAGAAGGCTAGAAAGTTGTGCTAACCAAATATTGGGGAAGAACTTAAAAAGAAAATTATGTTTTCTCGTAAAAGGTTTTGTAAAAAACATATTAAAGTAAGATACACAGTATGTTTCTAAAGGGCCCAATCAGAATTGAATTGTCACATAAGAGTTTACTGTAGTCAGCGCAAAAGTAAATTCTCTTTCTTGCAGGTGGATTGGCTGTGTGGTCATCCTCTGCATGGTGGTCCTGGTCCTGGCCTTCAATCTCCTCGGCCTGCTGTGTGGCTCCTGTGGTTATGACAAACAGGCCACACCCACCACTCGTGGCTGTCTCTCCAACACCGGGGGCAACCTGCTCATGGCGTACGTTACCATATATTTCCTCAGACACATGTGTTTATGATAAAACAATTTGTACAATTTGAGTGCAATGAGTTCCAATGAAAGAAGACTTAAAGTGAAAGATGGTTAGAAGTGTTTTAGTTGGTGAATTTCCAACTTTTTCTCTTAGTACTTATGGGGGACACATTATGTAAAATCATCTTTAATAACATAATATGTCTCCTTTAACATTTGATGACGATGGTCCTGTGTTGTGCTTTTGCAGTGGCGTGGGCTTCTCCTTCCTCTTCGCCTGGGTGCTGATGGCTTTGGTAACAACTCTGTTTGTTGTTGGCGGCAACGTGGAGAAGATGATGTGTGAGCCTCTGGCCAACAGGCAGATTTTCAAGGTACTGTTTACAAAGCTTAATCAGTGCTTACTGGCTTAATGCTCCACTCTGCCACCCGCCGTGCTTCATTTAGATGAGCTTTTATTTGAGCATGACGCCGTTACATAATGCACCCTGCAGTTCTGTGCTATCACAAAATTCACCCTTGCTTTGTGTTGTGTGTAGATAATTGACACTCCGTTCTTGGTTCATCCTGCAAAGAAGAACTTCCTCCCTGGGATGCTCTTCCAAAATCCCAACATCGACTTGACAATTGGAAGCATGTACAGGTAAACAGTGCCACCTGCTGGTCTGAAATCTGTATATGTACAACAAAGTTTGTACTGTAAGTTAGTGTTTTCACTCTACTGAAACAACACATTGCACATTCTTTGAGGATAACACATTCCCTTTTCAGATTCTGATGTTTAAAAATGTTTGTTTAAAAATGTTACATGAAGAAATTTATCACAAGGATCGTAACTAGGGCTGCAATTAACACTTATTTTAGTTGTTGATTATTTTTTAGATTAGTCGACTAGTCAAGCCATTATTTGTATTGTACTTTTTAAATACATCATCAACCTAATAAAGTTTGGAATATGGTAACAGAAAGTTTCTGGTTCAAGAATATTTACGAATAAATCAGAATTATTTTTTTCCCTTTTTTTCTAATAATAATGCTGCTGTGTTTGTTACAAAAGGTATTTTTTTTGTTTTAGAGCCCAGTTAACGATTTCCATTATCAAAATTGAATTATGATTTGCCGACTCAGAATTAGTCTATTCATTGTTGCAGCCCTAAATTAAAGTACGTTTTTGAGTGTAAGTAACACAAACCCTTTTCAGATTTTGACCATTCCAGTGAAAATGTTACTTGAAGAAATGTTAACACACGACTTACAATTCAATGTTTTGTTTTTGTTTTGTTTTTTATTTGCAGAGAATGCTATGAAAACAGTGGCCTTTACCACGCTCTGCAGCTAGAAACATTGTTCAACGTCAACTCCTTCCTCAACAGAACTGTGGTAAGCTGGAGGAAATCAATTTTGATCATCGTAATGAATGGTTCAATTGTTTGATTGTGATTGTGATGAATAGCTTTGATATGTTCTTGTTACAGTACAACAAGGACCTCTCAAAAACTTTGGAAGGCGTGCAGGTGGACTTGCGAGACATCTCACTGCTGGAGCAGGCTGGCAGAGACAACCTCATCAACTTTGCCAACTCAGGACTTGGACACATTGACTACCAGGCGTACCAGACCGAGGTAAGCCCTTTATTAGTTCTAGTGGGGAATGGATTACCTGGTCCATTAGATAATAGGTCCATCCACTGTAATGAAATGTGCAGTAAATCCTTGTTGCACTCTTTGTACTGTAAAAGCTTTCTCTTGAATAGACTTCCATATTGAAGGCTAGGTTTCACACAGTTGAAAATGTATTACCTACCTATCTATCTATGAACTCAAAACTATTTTTCACCAAGCACTTATAACCAGATTGTGACATTGCGATGCATTTAAGGGAACATGCAAAACCTAACCTAAACTATTATTTCTTCATCATTAGTACACTAAATGTCTCAGAAAAATCCTGTTTTCACCTACCCCCTATCTCCGCCCACATCCCTGCACTGAGTTTATTTGAAAAATGAAGACTCTAGCTGTAAACTAAAATGTAACGTAGTCACTTTTCAAAAATAAAAAAAAATGCAATGAAAATCTGCTGCTTGTTACTGTGAAATTCCACTTTGAAGAGGTGGGGCTTATCACTTCTGCAGTTTTGAAAAGTTAATCAATGGACCTGTTCAATCAATATTGCAGTTTACGATGAGCAAAATGTAAAACAACAATTTACTTACATTATAGTTCAATATTAAGTACCTGAAAGAAATCATAATAATGGTATGGAGCTGTTTACAGCTTATAGCTATATAGATACATATATGCAGGTTTGCCTTCTTTTATGCTTTAATAATTCATAATTGTTTGTATTTTTTCAGTTGAACAAAGGAGTCACTCTTGTGGATCTGCTGTCTTTTTCTGCAGACCTTGAAGCTCAGGCCGACAACCTGGTGACATTTTCTTTTCTTTCTTCCAAAACATCTTCCATAATATTTCTCAATTGTTTACCGTGTTTGCGTTTTCCCTTCAGCCACGCGGTGCACTGGAAAACGCTCTGAAAGGACACGCCAGCAGTATCCGACAAATTCACAGAGAGCAGGTTCTTCCTCTGGAGCAAGCCATGGTGAGTATCCCATTGCCTACAAATACGCTACACAAATGTCCAGTTCAAACAATTCAAGTTTTTCTTCTTCCTTTCCGAATTCACTTTATGACTGACAGAAATTTGTCAAAGCGCGGGTAAGATGATTTTGGTGTAAGACCCTGTGGAATGACCTGGCTGTAGCAGATGTGAAACTGTGCTGTGATTTGTGTTTTTGTTAGATGTTCCAGTGTGCTGCTGTGTGTCCAAGATTAAGATAATTACATAACTACTATATGTTCTTGGCTTACAGAGTACAATGAGTCAGAGTATCAAACAGCTGCAGAGGACGTCCACAGAGCTTCCTGTAAGAAAAGATTCCTTTTTTTTCCACACAAAAGAAACACACAAAACATCAAAATATTTGTTATTTCAGGTAAAAGTCAACAATATCTTGAGTGCTATTGATGCAGCAGAGTACCTCATCTCTCACAACGCCTCCCATGTAGTCAAACAGGTAAAAAAACAAAAAAACAATATGTGGTTGTTTTACACTGTCTAAAAAAAAAGAAAATCCATATGCACTGTGATGCATGTTAGTGGGAAAAGAGCAAGTTTGCTGTTTTACAGAACTTTTACACATCACTGCAGCCTTTTGTCTGTCTGCCAGACATATGGTGTATGATGCTGTGCAATTTTAAATGTATTTCACACTCATTCTATATGTGCTATTTTAGGAAACAAAAGCCTACACAGAAAGTCTGGTGGGATACTTCAAACAGTACACAAACTGGGTGAAACACTCTGTGAGTACAAGCAGTCTGTAAAACTATTAACTGAAAGAATGATATTTACCAGATGGTGTTTGTGTCCACAGCTGACTGCAGAGGTGGCGCAGTGTAAACCCATCAGTAACATTGTGGACAGTATGGAGATAGTAACCTGCAGCTTCATCATCGACTCTGTGGTAAGAACCAGAAAACTGTGAGTGAGTGAGTGTGCAGACCAAGTGCAGCTGGATGTGAACCAGGAACAAGAAAGCCTCTTTGATAGTTGAAGGGCTTGGGGTATAAAACATAGCTACTTTCACATATATGAGGACAGCATGTTCCCAAGCTCCCAGCGCGCTCACGCTTAAAGAAGTAGTTCAGACAAAGATCCTTCACTATATTCAGCCACTGGCTCAGCTGAGCAGTAAAGTTTCATGTTTATATATTAACTATATATCATACACGTTGAGTTTGTGAGCAAATGAAAAAGTCAAACAAGCCATGGAGTGTGGTAAATAAAACAGAGAATCTGTTATATCCTGGCTGCAGCCAATGTACATGTGTGCACGTGTGACTGAGGAGGACAGGATGTCCTGAACCACATGCACACTGTGCTGAGGCTCACATGCTTGCTTTCTGTGTGGTGGTGAATTTAATTGGTCCCAATTATAATGACATGGTGACCCAAAATAACCGCAGTAGACCCAGAGGAGGAAATGTATAAATGTGTTACAAATTTCTTGCAGTAATTGAATATTGTGTGCGTTTTAGAACACGTTCTGGTTTGGTTTGGGAGGTTGCTGCATCCTGCTGATCCCCAGTATCATCTTCTCTGTGAAACTGGCCAAGTTCTACAGAAGGATGGACACAGAGGATGTCTTTGAAGAGTAAGTTTCTTTGCAAACTTTATATAATAGCCACTGATTTTGTCCTCCACACTTCTCAGCTTCCCAATGTTGCTTTTCCCTTGTCTTTTCATAAATTCACTTTGGTCATCTGCTTTTCTTCAACATGGTATCACCGTGACTTTTGTCACCTTTACATAGTACTCAGTCAGTTCAGAATCTTGTCGTCATTGTTTTTCCTTCTTTTTTTGCTTCATAAACTCGTATCCACGTGTGATTTTGCATGTTTTTCATCATGTCTTTCTGAAGATTGTCGTGGTCACATCTTCACATGAACTCTTGTTCCTCATGACTTCTTTTTCTGAGCTTCTACATTTCCTATAAAATGTTGTTGGGTCTTGGGAAACCCTAACCCTAACCCTAACCCTATACCTCTGTGGTCACCTTTAGTGTGTTGAGACATTTAACTGGACTGGCCCAACCTTATGAGTGATGTTGCTTCTAAAAGTCCAATTAAAGTGCATGTTTGTTTGTATGTGTAGCTGCTCCCCTTATTTTGACACAATGAGCCGGTTCCCTCGCGCTTCTGCTCCACCTTGTTACCCCGACTGGTGACGCAAAGGAACATTCTTCTCCAGCAGGAAGGTACTCGAGAGGCCGTCATTTAAAATCATCTACTCACCAACTAATCAGTCCGTCCCTCCGTTCATTTTTTTCATCTGGAGACTGCCATTAGTCTGAACTTTTTCATCCTTTTATTGGTTTTCTATTAACAATTTACAAGCAACCCATAAACTACATGATTTTGACATTAAATACAACCTGTGTAGATTGTTGAGCATGTCAGTCACGGTTACAAAATGCACACAATTACCATACGAGGAGCAACTTAGTATATGTTTTATAATGGTAAGTATATTCATATGTTTCTGGAAGAGTGTCCGAAATTTCAGCCCTCAGTAAAATTATCTGCATGTTTTTTTTTCTTTCCTAATAAAAACCCAGTAGAACCCCATCTATGCATGAAACATTTATTGCATGAAGCGTCTCTAACTCATTATAACCATTCATTATAACCATATTGACCACATCTGACCTTAGAAAATAATTAATGTATTGTTTTTATTTTATTTTCTTTCACAAAGCGGACAGGAAAACTGGAATTGAATGTGGTAAGTGTTAAATTGTCTCTTGGTGTAAAATCAAAAATATGGTCAAATCAAATTGTTCTTTTCCTACTTTGCAGAACCACTGAAACGACAAAAGGAAGATTATATCAAAAACCATGGGGGCATCTAGACCTGCACTAACTCTTCAGGCCATTCTACAAAACGTGTGATACCAGCCAACTGTTTTTAACCACATTTTTTCTTCATACAACAGCAGTAGTTTTTTTAGTGTCAATCATGAACTGTCAGAGCATTGTGTCTCTGTGAAGATAGATATTTCTGTTGTAACTACATCAGCTGAACTTGCTAAAACAATGTACATTTTTTACACTTTCGGCGGTAATGAACATTTTATATATTTTGTCAATATGTGTTTTTTTAAGTGAGTTTTAGTTCCAGTTGCTTTCCTTCGTTGTCTGTTGTCTGTTAGCCACATCTTTCCTGTAAATACAGTAGTTCAGGACAATTATGACTCTAGAGTTACATTGACCAGGTAGCTATTTTACTCATTGTATTGGAATAAAATCCATTTACATGACTTTTAGAGATCTTTTAAAACTATACAGTGAGTATTGCCCTGGTCAATGCCACTGTGAGAGTTAAAATGCTGCCGATATAATTGAAGTTGACCATCTAAAAGAATGTAAATTGTGTATTATTTTTTATTTGCTGGTGATCTCGTGACATTGGGGACCAAACCAATTAAAAAAACAACACTGTGAATTTGCAACAAACGTGAATAAAAATTTTACCATCTAATTCTAATGAGTTTTTCTTACATTATTGCAATCGCTCACAGATATTTGTGAGTAATTAATCACACTAATTGTCTTTCATCATCTCCTATTTGTGTGTTGCGTGTTATATAAATCAACAGCTGCCAAAACACACATAAGATTCCAGAGAACATTCATGTAACATATGCAGCAGGGCCTGTACGTGTGCACACGGACCAGAGAGCTGTGGTTTGGGGGTTGATAGGTTCGAAGCAGGAGCAAGAGTGTGGGGGATGGAGGGGTGAGGGAGTGGAGGGAGGTAGCAGAGGGAGGTGGCGTGACGCTGCTGCATCCTATCAGGATTACATTCATTTAATTTAAAGAAACATCTGCTCTGGAAACAAACACAGACGACATGTTTATTCTACACTAGTGGAGTTCTCTAAAAGGCATCACATTTAGTAGAATGGGAATATGATACTCCTAATGCACTCCTGTCCATAGCATGTGTGTGGAACACTGACATCCACTTTTGTATGTTTATTTGGCTTAAGCGATAAGCTGCATTTTCTCTTTAAACTATGGAAAGTACATGGTTTGGAAATCTATCGAACCATTACCATATGCAAGTATGCTACTAGTGCAAAAAGGACTGTGTATTACATGCTGTGAGCAGGACATTTAATGAAAATGCACTATTTGGGACACCCACAATGGAAAATAGAAAAAGACATGAGTATTTTTGATTTAAGCAATACCACAAACCCTTAATGCAGTGTGGCCCAAAGTGAGACCCATTGACCAAATTTGTCCATCCACCAGGTCTAATTTTGGCCACCCGCAAGGGGGTGCTGAGATCTATTTTGATTCATTGTTCCACTGGTAAGACTGTATAAAGATGGAAGTGAGGCCAATCCAGTCTATTCTACAACATTTGAAGTAAATTTCATAAATCTCTTTGCAGAACATTTTAGGTTCGGCCATTGACCCACTAATGTACATTCATTTTTCCCTAAGGTCAAAGGTCATTGTTACATTCCAGACTACCCCAGTTCTTTTTTATGTGGACGTATCAAGAACTCACTAGGTTAATATAATGTGGGGACAATCAAACCTGAAAACATTTTGTATGCCCACCTGTGCTTAATGTGTGTGTGCAGCAGTTAAATTCTACCTTCAGATGAACACGATATGGTTTTTACTTTTACAGAGCCGCAGATCTACCTTAACTCCTGGGTAAATGACTTGAGGCTGCAATTAGCTTGTGCACTCTCAGCCCTCTCCCCTGCCATCAATAGTCAAAGACCTGCTTATGCCATAAGATTATATAATGTGTCGCGCTCTCACAACATTGGTTTTCATGTGTGTGCTGTCCTTCAGACCTACACCCCTCCCTCTCCTCCCAGGAGTCCCAGAGACCCATTGACCGCATCCAGTCGTACCTCTGCCACCCCAACCCCCTCCCATGGTTTATGTTTCGCCCTCCCCCTTCCATCCTGCCCATCACTTCTTTAAGATTGGCGCTGACCACACAGGGCTGGGCATCAGCCATATGTTCTGTATGTGTCTATGTAAAACTCCTGGGAGGAGTCAGAGCTCACCTGAATAATACCGTCTTTGTGGGCTACAGCTTTATAAGTCCACTCGCAAGTACTTCCAACCTTTGCACGCCTTATCCATCATTCCACACACCTCCCACCATGAGGACCAGGCTGAGATTTCTACTGCTGCTGGCAACGGCTGTGTGTGTATCTCACGCACAAACCAACAACAACAGCGTGAATGAAAACAGGCCGCCACAGGCTCAGCCACAACAGCGCAGCGTTTGGGATGAGTCAATTCGATTCAGCACCAAGACCAGAGATTCCTGCACTATGGTGGTGTCCGGAGTTGGGGACTATACCCGCCTGCGTGTGTCATGCAAAGGCCAGGCTGCTGGACAGTCCTACTACTGCGACTTCCAAGGCAAACCCAACCTCTGTCGGCCATACAACCTCAACCCACGCCACTACTTCACTCAGATGATGTGGGAGCTCAGGAAGCAGAACAACGCTTGCCAGGGACAGAAGGTCTACCGCCCGTCAATGTGTAAGAAGTACCCAGACGAGGCCCAGATGACCTACATGTCCGCATACCCGAAGCCTGCCACCGCTAAGCCTTCTAAGCCTGTCCAGGAGCCTCGCAAACCAGTTGTGCCTGTAGTCCAGCCTAAACCTGTCACAACTCCCAAGCCGGTAAAGCCTCAGCCCCAACCGGTCAGACCCCAGCCAGGCAAGGCCCCCCAACCTAAGAAGACCACCACCAAGCCTGCAAAGACCACTACTCGTCCCACAGAGCAACCTGATTCCAAGGCATCTCGCCTGGCTACGGAGTACTGCTGGAGGAGCTTCCATGGTATCTGCACCTACTTCATCGGCTGGTTCCAGAACTGAGTCTGCAATTGGATCCAAGTGAGTAGAATTGAAAATTACAACATAAATATTAAGACAGAATAGTACAAAAAAAAAGTTTTTTTGTAAAAATGCATTGTTTTATTACAGATTGGACTCAGTGAAAACTCTCTCAAAGGATCCCGTATAAGTTTTGAGCTACCTTTGTGGAGAACATCACCCAACACAGCAGCGTTACACTGGCTGAGGATCATCCACAGTCAATGGCCAGCTACAATGCATTTCCCTGTTTGTGGTAATAATGTAACTTAGAACACAGCAAGGCTTTTAAAGATATGGCAGGCATGTGCCTCTTGTTTGTATATGAAGTAATAGACTTTGTTTTTGTATGATGGTTGGTAAAGGGAATAAACTGAGGACTGATGACAATCAAAGAGCTCCTTGTCTTTTTCGATCATTAACCCAAAGTAACAACAGGCAGGAAGCCATTAAGACGCAGACACTAAAGATAATATAGGCGAGTGGAGGGTGTCTGCGCGCAGCAGCACACGTTGTCTTTGTGTGAGTGCATGAATGAGCTGAGTCTTTAGACCTGGAGTGTGCCAGAACAGAGTGGGTCTGTGTGCAGGCCCGTAGACCAGGGGAAATGAATTGAAGTAAATAAACACACCACTCTTCTCTTTTCTCTCTGTGGGAAAGGATACAAGCTGCTCTGCATCAGCACTTGTTACTGTGGTTAGGACATAGTGGTTGTGTGTGTTTCGTCTTGAGGGACACCTAGTGTAAATATCAGAATAGCGTATAAAAGCTGTATTCTAACAGCAACATTTTGGAGTTGAGATAATGAACACAATACTTTTGTGCCTTTAGGTTCTATTTGTTTTACTTTTTGTCTACAAAATAAATAGCATGTAGCCTAGATCACTATAAGCCATTATAGTAGTAAGTAGCAGTTGTTATTGATGGAGTTACATAATAAATGTCTTTATTTATACTGTGTATGACATGTGGAAAGACAAATTAAAGCAGTGTCATACCCATGGGCAGTATTCAGAACTTGGAGTAGGTTGGACCAAAAATCCTCTCTGAATCCACTGTGGCCACTACTGGCACCACTCCAGCGCTTTTGTTCACTGCAAACATAAGCATAAAGTATGAAGTATATTATATTCCTAAATATCGTTTTCAACCAGAACAATTTGAAATAATCTTTATTCCTGCATTTTAGACTATATAGGTTAATATTTTTAGCAAGCTACTTGTGAAACCACAGTCTGCACAATCAGAACAGCTTATGCCAGATCAATTACATACATCTCTTTTCTGAATAAAAAAAAGAAAAAGAAATTGGATTTCTTCTAATAATGGTCTATTGACCATATGTTTGCCCTTTGTGTCTTTATATATATATATTTATACACACCATAAATTCAGACAGAGTCATACCACCTATCAATTATGAGATTAATTACTAATGGCCCATGGCTAATTACGCTGGAATCTGTTATTAATTATCAACTGAACTCCACTGACTGTTGTCTGACTCTTTCATATTAATATTGTAGTGCTTTGCTCTCACACCAGGGGGTGCAGTTGCCTCTCACAATGAAGGTCACCTGTAGAGTAGAGCTGCTGTTAAGTTTTATTTTATTGCCTTCATTTATACCTACAGATTTAAAAGAGACATATTATACTTTATGCTTATCGGCTTATGGGTATAAACTCTATATAGATCATGATTTTACATTTTGGTCAGTATGTCACAATATTTGTCTAAAATGCAGGGGCATCCGCTAGGAATTCTGGGCCCCCTGAAGGTTTTCTACTGCCCCCTGTCCCCATGTGCTTTTCTCTCAACTGGATTTAACACAACTTAGATTTTTCGGCTTCTTCCACTGTTGTGACGCTTTGACTAATCAGAGTGAAGTCTTTTTTTTTTAGAGTCCCAACAGTTTTCAGCGAGAAGCATTCCAGATTGATTCATGTGCATGTAGAAGTCAATTGGAGTGAAAATTCAGTGCTACACGTGTCAGTCTGCCGTGAGTCAGGTAAGAACGGAATTAGGTAAATGTTGGACCAGGTATGTTATTGGGTCCCTGTCCCAAAAGTCCCACTCACAGAGCCGCCTCTGCAGCAGCTCTACTGAGCCCTCAGACTGAGAGGACAGTGCAGGACGAAAACACTGTAGGCCAAACTCCTCACAAGAGAACGTCTAAATCTCTGTTTATGTTGCTTTGATAATAGGCCATGTGGTAGGCATAATAGTTTTAAAGATTATACCTCGTCATTGCACTTCCGATTTCGTTTGATAGGCTTATTAACGAACATTTTTGCACATGTTTTTTTGTTGTTGTTGTAACATAAAGACTGATGAGAAGCCCTTTGGTATACTGTAAGTGATTACAAGCATACAGTCACAGAGTGCGACAAAGCGAGGGGGGGCAGAACACAAAATAACGTTGGAAAATGTTCAAAATATTCTTTTGTTGCTTTTTCAGCAAATGGTACATTTTCCCACCTTGTTTTCGAGCCACTCCTTCTCTGAGAGGAGTGCTTCCGAAGCAATGTGCCATTTGATCTCTATATACAGGCCTAATCATCGCTTTAACTTTACACACTTTGATCTTTTTCCAGTAAAAGAGGAGTTTTGTTTGATCCTCGTCAATGGATTGTAGTCCTGTAAGTGCGTTTGGGCGGGGGAAGAGGGCGTGTAGATCTGTGCGTATGAAAGCCATGTGCGCGACAGGGACCTCACACAACTGGACTAAACGGCCTTGCTCGCTACATTCTATTGTCCGTAAGTATACAGTGACATCACATTCTGTTAATTGCATCAGTATTATGAGTTTTATGTTATTGCCTTACGTTTGCAGTTTCGTGGGCGCTGTTGTTAACTAAAGACAGCATATAACTTTTAAATCGTGTAGTTTTATTTGCTGTAATGGACTTGAACGCACTCGGAACAGCAAATAAATGGCCCGGGTCCAGTTTGTCTACTCTTGCCCAAATGCTAGGCCTTTTATGTTGACTGGGATGCTTTTATCTTATCTCTGTATCTTACAAAGTCCCCCTTTTGTTTTTTCTCAGGTGCAACTGTGTCTGTTACACTTCGACATGCTGCTTTTACGCACCGCCTCTCCCTGGATAGCGCTGCTGTCCATCCTCGCGCTCCTCTCCCTGTGCTCCGGGACCCGCGACAAATCCCGGTCCAGGGCGGCGGTCACACGGGCGCAGCGGAGCGGGAGCGCACCGAGCCGCGGCAAGTTCACCCTGAAGAACGGCATGCGCTGCACATGGACCACCAAAGACGCGAGAGACGGCGTGAAGATGTCTGTGAAATGTGAGAACCCCCAGGCCCGTATCCAGGGAGGCGTTACGGACATACAGTGCGAGTACAACGCCAAACCTCAGAGCTGCCCGGGTTATCAGTCCAACCCCAAGGCATACTACAAGCAGGTGTCCCGTGCGCTCAAAAAACTGCAGGCAGGTCTGTGCCGAGACGAGCGCGCGTTGGTGAAAGCGGGCATGTGCAAGCGCGCACCCCGAGAAGCGCATTTCAAACTGGACGTGCGCACCTCAGTCGTCTCTGCGCAGTCGGGTGTTGACCCCACTCCGCGTCCCAAGAGTCAATCCACCACCACCACTACCACTACTACAACCACCAGAACGACCACTCCAACAGCTTCTGTCGTCGGTGGGACCCCAACGGACTGCAAGGGCCGCGCCGGTCACCGTGAAGTGGCGAAGGAGTACTGCAGCAGCTCGTGGGCCAGCGTGTGCGCGTTCTTCTTTTCCATGTTACAGACTGAGGACTGTTAGGGTTAGGACACGGACACGGACATTTTTTCTATAGTCATTTTCATGTTGTTACTTAAGTAAAAGTACAGATACAGGAGCAAGAAAAGACTCGAGTAAAAGTAAAAGTGTTCCATTAAGTGAAATAATTAAATCACACCTTAAAAAAATAACTTCATAAGTAAAAAGTTATAGTATTTCTCACAGATCTTGATAAAGAATTGTCCTGCTTATTGGTCGTCAGAGAGCAATTTCATTTTTATCTATATAACCTATATTTTTGTTTGTTCAAAGCCAGGACTTGGAACGTTTATGACCCCATAAACGGGCTTAAAATATAAAGCCCTCAGCCATTCCAGCAAGCTAAAACCATGAGAAAAAAGACATTTTATATTCAATCTACTTCAAAAATGTATAGAAAGTACAAATACCTGCTCATAAATGAAGTAAAAAGAATTCACTGGTCCCTTTTCAATCATCTTTTTTTGTTTTGTTTGTTTTCTGTTTTGGCATATTTGTCTTTTCACTTTTCATTTTTTCAGAAGGCACTTCACATTAATATATAGCCTGAATATGTTTGAAAGCTACATGTGTCTTATTACTTGACTAATGGAGGTCTATGATAGTTTTACAGTTTTGTATAAATAATGAGTTATGCAAAAGATTTATATTTTTCTACATAAGGAGAACTTTATCTTTCAATCACACTTGTACGAACACAACTGTATTTATGCACCGGAAATAAATGTTTTTATTTAACATTTTGTCATGTCATTTTGCTAGACGTTTGTGTTTCGACCCAAAATGTCTGCACAGCTCCTTTAAAAGCTGTTTTAACTTCTAAGTAAAATCCCTTACACTCTTGATGAAAGAGCTGTGATGTGAAGTGTACAGGGCATAGAACCAGCGCTCACTCCCCTGTTTCCTGCTGCAGTCTCTAATTACATTCACAGTGACAGCACATTTGAGTTATACACACAGATACACACTGAAATCCCTGAACAAGTGCAAGCCCAGATGTAAGATTTACGTTCAGTCCATGTTTGACCCCCGTGACCTCTGACTTGACCCTCTTTTTACCACACTTCCAAACACAACAGCAAGAGTTATTTCCACCCGCTTTAACGGAAATGCATGCACTTTGATGGCGCAACACACATTTATGTAAAGATATAGTTTTACTGACAACTCAAGGACACATTCCAGTGGCACCACACGCAGGAAGGAAGTTGTTAGAGGTTAAAGGTCAAGGGTGAAGGAGGAAATGAGGATCCCATCCATCCATACACCTCCTCCCGGCTTTAGAGTGCATGTCCTTTGTTCCTGTAATCTCCTAACTCCTCTGAGCTTTGATCCAAAGATCCATCGGCCAAATAATGGACTGTGTTGTTTCACTCAGACCATAAATCCTGCATTATATCAGACAAGGTTTTGGATATATTACATTTGTAATTATTCTTTGTGGATATTCCCTGCATTTCACCAATCTCAGGTGAGCTGGATTTTATGATTGAAAGAAACTGGCAAGTTCACAAAGAAGAGTCTCCCTTTTGGCTTGTACTTCCTTGTGTCTGGAATTATGACTAAAATGTAAATGCCCTCCAGAGTTGGGTCCATCCCTTATCATTTTCTGTTAGTTTGGCAATAATAATTTACTAGATCACACTGCATTGAATCAGTACACAATCAGGTGTTGAAGCGGGGTGTGTGTTCTGTTTAACTTGTATCCAGTGTAAACAGAGCAAGTTTGACACATCTTTAGATTACAAGGTCAGTAGTGATAAAGCATCTGATAAAGTGTCGAACTGTGGCTCCTGATAGAGCCTTTCACACGTGCGTGTGTGTGTGTGCTCATTTAGTATGTCCTGATGAAATCTTGACATTCTTTAAAATAACAAGTTACACTGATGCCAAGTCAAAAAGGCTGGCAGAGTGCAACGTTTTCCCATAAAAGATATAATCATACGATTTTCCGCCACCAATCACAGCCCTCGAAGTATGAGTCATTCATTCTTTTGAAAACATATTTGATACAGTAAGGTGTTCATGTGCAGGCTCCACAATAGAGATCAGATTATGTGATGGAACATTCTACATTCTTCAGTCAATCTAAAAGTCTTTTTGTATATTAGATAATAGTTGCATGTTTGGTGTGTAAGCCCTATGTATAAGGATATGTGATGATTGACTCCTTTTTATCTTTACACCTATGGCTTCCTCATGGCTTCATGCCTGGTCTTGTTTCTTTTTCGGAAGTATGGGAAGGACCAAACAATCACCTGTGAGATCATTTTTCATTAGCTTCTCCACCAATGCCACACTTCCCAAACAAGCCTTTTGAAGCTTTTGGGCTAATCACACCAAAGAATGAAACTGCAAACAAGAGATTAAGGCATGAGAGTCTTTGGTGTTCATTTGTACGTCCTGCCATTCACTGCCATTCACTTCAAACATATACAGAATCATACAGAAGATTTAGAGTAAGGATATGAAGATTATCAGTACATGATATTAAGCCGGTTTTCACTATCATTTCTGTCATAATGTCCTGACCTCTTCAATGTTTTTATCAAAATAATCTTTATGTCATGATTAATGTTTGAAGGCCTGAATGTAAAGCTAAATATTATCATTGTTATTATTACAAGATCACTGATGCTTTTTACAAGACTTCTGTGGTTTGGTGGACTATGGGTTTGCAGGGCACTGAGCTGAGTCCCAAAAGTTGAGAACTCCTGGTGCACTTGGTTCAAAGGGATTATGAATTGCTCACTGTTGATTTGTCCTTGGGAAAGTCACATCCCCGTCCTTGAATGTGCAAGAAACGGGTTTCCACCCTTAATATGCGTGAAAAGTTGTATGGAAGTATAAACATGTATGTAAATTACAGGTTCTGGATGCAATATCTGGTGTATTTCTCCATCCCCCATTACTTGTTTGACACCCCAAAATCTGCATTAAAAACAAAGAAATGGAAACAAATTAAATGTGACAGTGGCCGTTGTAACTATAGCAACAAATAGCAACAAATGTGACTAAAAAGTAAAAGTAAATTATGTAAAATTATGAAGTGACATTGAGGGCCTTTAATACAGTATTATAAATATTAAGGCGAGATACTACTGGCAGTAGTAGTGGTCAGTTTGTGCTCTCTTCAAATAGCTTTCATGTGGAACCAACACAATTGTCCAATCTGCCAATTTTTGGTAAACTTAAAAGCTAAATAAAATATCCAAATTCATTAATTTTGTTTGTATGTAAAGGACACATATTCTCCTACAGTGACCTTTTTAAGTTTTTAACCATATTCTAACAATGTTCTGCCTCTAAACACGATAACTGCTGCTGCTAGCTTGATAATTGCCATTAGCACGTTTGCTTATAAAAATAACATAGCTAAGCACTTGGCACCATCTACTGGCTGGATGCACTAAGTAAGTATCTTTTGCAGACTCCTGAGGAAAACATAAATTATTTAATAATAAACCTTTTTTCTTCATTTCAAAATATGAAATGGCAAATCAAAGGTACTCAAGAGCATGTTTAAAGGCTAAAAACTAATTTTTAAAAATGCATAATTACTTTAATGTTTGTTCATACCGTTGGTTTAGTTAATAAAACCGATACTTTACAAGTTATGTTAAAATAAACATAAATAATTCTGATTCTGATTAACAAAATGAACCAAGAAATTTAATCCTGGCTATACCTATTTTTCAAATTTGTAAGTCCCAAATATGGGCAAAGTTGGCCATTTTTACACCTAAAAAACCTTAATTATATATATATGGAAACATCACATGATGAAAAACGGTAATACAAGTCTCCCCTTGCATTTGATTATGAAAGTACACATTAGAAGTTTCAAAGTGATATCTCTAAATTTAGTGTAAGACGTCACAAGATAAGATACAGAGATTGAAGGATTTGTACTGCTAGTCGTCCAAATAAAGCAAAAACACCCTTCCTAAGCCACTCTGGTGTGCGCTAACAATCTGATCAAGGTCAGAGGTCATGCTTGGTGACATACTAATCTAGTAGACGCTTTGTTATCAGTTCATGATAATGCTGCTATAGTATAGGCCCAGCAGCAGTGGCATCTTCTCCTTACTTGACAAATATTTAATTGCGCATACCGTACCTCCCCCTATTAAAGTCATTTTGAACATGAACTAGTGTTTGTTTCTTTCTTCTCTTCCCAGTTGGAGCTTGTCAAGTTCACAGAGCTGGAGGCGACATGACGACTCAGAGGAGGGGCAGGACAGGATGGCAGGAGCAAAAACATCAAAACACAACTCAACGCTCCAGTGAGTTGACCTACAAATCTGACAACCCAACACATGGCCACCCGGCACCTCCTGCACCCGGACACGCTACGCACCCGGGGGAGGAGCCAGGGGCATTGTTCCTGCCGTGGCTCGAGGTGGCCTGACCCCGCACACCCTGCAGTTCAGACCTCATTATTGGCTAACAGTTTCTACGGCAACAATCAAGGGCAACTGCCTCGCTCGCAAAAATAACAGAAGGTAGTGAAACTGGCAGGACCTGGGATGACCCACAATGGTGACATACATAACACCAACAACAACAACAACATATAGGAAAGGCTATAATGTCACCAGCACGAGAAGTTATGACAGAAGAGTGCAGGTGGATTTGGATACAGTCTGCTGCATGGATGCTTTTGAGGGCACTGACTTTCTATGACTGAGGTAGGGCTGTATAATGAATCGAAATCGAATCAAAATCGCAATTTGAATGGCTACAATTAGCAAATCGCAAAGCAGAAATTTATGAAGTGCAATAATTTCCTCCACAAATAACAAAATAGTGTTTAATTCTGTAATGAAAAATGCTAACCCTGTAGTTTAGATCTGTTAAACATCTGAAACAAGACACAAAAACGCAACTAAAAGCAACAAACCGCAGCTTAAAATGACAAAAATGCATCCAAAAGTGGCAAAAACGCAACTAAAAGTGACAAAAAGCGACAAAACCGGTTTGAAACACGTGGTTCTTGTATTATTTTGTCAGTTCATATTTCAGTCTTTTGTCAATTTTCCTGGTTGTGTTTAACATATGAACTTTGATATGAACAGATTTCCATAATTGAAAAAATAAATTGCAAAACTAATTGCAGTACTGGACAGGAAAAAACTAAACAAAAAACAGTTTTTCCCAAATCATGCAGCTCAAGTCTGAGGACAGTATTACAGTTTGTTCAAGGTTTACTATATATGAAGTCACATGATGTCACAGTGGTTTTCATTTGCCAAAACCACCTTGATTTTTCATATTCCATGGGACATTACAGTTTCTCCTTTGAAATCGCACTATGATCCACTTCACTTTTGCCTCCATTCTGGACTTTAGATCGTTTTTGTTTACATACTTTCAAAAGAATCTGTACTCCCTCTACAAACTGCTTCAATGATCAACAATTAGAGCCCCATCACATAAAAAGTCAAATCGTGCTTTTTTAATTCCACTGAAAAAAGTAGAAAAAGAAAAAGTGACTCTACTGCTTGTCTCCATGGTAATGTTGTTCCCTTAGCGATTATTCCTCAATATAATAACATATGGCATATTAACATCTCTATGGAGAATATTCAATCCACATTCACAGTTGCTGTCAGTTTACTTTGCAATTCATTATTTACTTTTTTAAGCTCACGTGTGTACAATAATTATAATTGCAAAATGGTATTCTCCCATGATTCCTCACCTCAGAAAAAGTGTCAAAGGTGGTCATCTGGACAATAATGGCCTGGAGGAGGAGCCTCCACCTGCTTGTTTCCATGGAAATGTTGTTCCCTTTCTATAATATTCCACAATATGGTACAAAATGTCTCAATTTTTAATACACTGCCCAGATGCCATCTTTTGAAATATGGCAACATGATTTGACCAGTATTGTAATTGCAATTAGATTTGCAATTTATGTTTTCATAAAAGGTTCTGTTCAAAATTCACATTTTAAAGCACGTCCAGAAGAAACAGTCTGAACTAGGCCTTTAAGCTGACAAACGTAGAATGAAATAATCACATGTATTTAGAACCTGTTTATACAAATCCATGCGATGACAGGTTAGCAGTTTTTTATGTAGAATAAGAGGATCTTTTGTTGTTTGTTGAGAGATTATAGAACTTCAAAAATTGCAGTTTGTTAATTGTGATTTTGAGACAATTTCAATTGATTAATTGTGCAGTCGTACTGTTTCAGCTACTTTAAAGTACTGCTCTCAGAGGTTTTTCTGTCCACAACTTTCCTTTTGAAACAGCTCTATCACCATCTAGTGAGAAAAACTAGTTAGTGCAAGTCAATCGGAGAAACGTGTGACTTACTTGATCAGTTCAGTTTATTATTGCATTTTTTTGGTTACAAAGTGCAACAAGACAATAACAATTTGTTTTAAAATTATAACAACATAATGACTTCAGTGGTAAAATGTTAGTAGACCAAAGCTGCTTTCATTTTGGTCACAGGTACAAATGTTAGCTACCGTTCAGACATGTTACTGGACGAGATATATAGTTTGAGCCTGAGAGCAGTCTGTCACTCACAAGCAGGATTCATATGAGGAGAGACTTCCAATATCAGAGGCACTTCAGGTGTTTGGGGTTTTTGTGTTTATGCATCATCACCTCCACAGAGCATCAGTAAAGCCTTACGATAGTCTCCACCGGTGTCACCCTGTAACACATTCAAATGTAGTTTGGTCATAAAAGGGAAAAGCACGCCAGCACAGTTTAGAGTCTAGACTTGAACATATATGGCTTTACCTTAATCATGGAGTGCAGGGAGCAGGCAAACAATCTCCTGAACTCTTTTCTGATGTCCAACATGTCCACCTCACTGCGGGTCGCCATCACTCTGATCAGAGTGTCATCGTCTGTCCCAGCCCCCTGACACGCAAAACACTACCGTTACCTTTCTCTTAAGATACAGTTCTTATTTTATTTTTTTAAGATCACCTGAAAAAAAAAACAGGCACAGTGAAACTATTTAAATATTTTCAGTAATGTTGGAGAATGGAGACAACTGGAGGAAAAAGTGAAGTGGATCATAATGCAATTTCAATGGAGAAACGGGGCTTCATATAAGAATATCACAAAATATGAAAAATTAAGGTGATTTTGGAGAAGGAAAACCACTCGGATGCATGTAATATCTGAGCCTGCTTCAAAGACATTTACTACTGTGCTTTAAATAAACATAAACATAAATAATTGTTTATTTGAAAGAAGATTATGACTGACACTTTTTTGATGAAAGGCAAAATCCTGATTTTAAGTTTTGCCTGATACTTGCAGAAATGTTAACCCCTATATTTAACTTGCAGATATATTACATCATTTGCCACATTATAGTTTTTACGAGGCTTAAATAGAATTTTGAGGATTTTTTCCCGCTTATTTAATAGAAAAGCAAAATAACAGACATTTCTACCCTGGAAATTTAAAATGTTGCAGGGCTTATTCAACAAGCATATTTTAATTATATTTTAGCACTGTATATCATCAGCTCTTCTAAATATTAAATAATTTCACAATAGAACAGTATAAAAACTCCTTACCTTCATGGAATAGTACAGGGTTTCTGCAAAATAAGCTGGAACACTCCTGGCACACTTCACTTAACAGAAAAGGAGATAGGATTTCAGACTAACCAGTTTTTAAATGTCTTCATATCAGACCAAATCCATTTTCTTACCGACAGCAAGAAGCAGAGTTCTGAGATGTCCTGACGTCTCCCTCTGGATGCTTTCCTCCATCTCAAATCCAGATATTTTCATGTAAGCATCAAACACTGCACAAAAGAGCGAGGCCTGGTTAATACTTGGACTAGACATATTTTAGTGAGTGACTAGCTTTTCTGTCACCTTTCCTCAGGTGTTCTGCGCTGCGGTTGCCCAGGATTGTCACAAAAGACTGCTCGTCTGTGCCATACTTCTGTTCTCCAGCCTTGAACAGGGCCTAAACCCAGAGTACAGAAGAAAAAGTAGTAACGCTTCAACCAGAAAAGCAGATATTTTATTAGACACCACTAGAGGGAGTCATAACATTGAATATTTCCCTCCAACCAGCAAACGCATGTGACCGTCATGCTCTAACAAACGACAAGGGACTGTATTCATTTAAAGATTAAACGATTTGAACAATAAATCTAACCTGAGCGTCCGCCTCAATGTTTCCCTCCTGGATACCACTCTGCCTGTTCCCCTGAGAACACACAGTAATGCAAATATTGACAGCGTAAAAATAAATAACCATAAAATGAGATAGTAAAAGTTACCTGCAGCAGAATAACCAGAAGTCTTTTGAAGTGTCCTGAAGTATCTCCACATATGTCCTCCTCCAGGTTGTCATCATACTCTGAGGAAGATTACACACATTATCTTATTATAACCGCTTCCTCAGACCAAAGATGACGAATACAAGACAAATCTTGAGCAACAACATCTGCAGCAGTTGTGGTCGGTGTTGAAATCAAATGTTGTAGGTAAACTGAATGACTCATGTTACAGCCAATGGATATTTTGAATGGCAAATGGACGGCCATGTGATTGACAGTTTTTTTTTGTTTGTTTTTAAACAAATACATTCTAAATGGAGGCAAAAGTGACGTTGAACAGAATGTGATTTCAAGGTAGAAACTGGGATTTATCAGAAAATATCACACACACAAAAATCACTGTAGTTTTGGCAAATGAAAACCACCCAAATACATGCAAGTGACATCAGAGCCTTGGTTTAAATACATTTACTATTGTGTTTTATATTATTTGTTTAATATATAAAATTATATACTTTTCTGAAGCCCAAATACAAATTTGACTCTGGAAAATGTTATTTGTTCTCCCTTTTGTAAGAGAAAAGCAAACTAACTTTCTAAAACTAAAACTAACCTTCTACCCTGAAAATATGAAATTGTTACTTATGTTTTGTTATAAAGAATACTAAAATCATCAACACTTAGATCTGATGTCACTTAAATATTGAAAATGTTTTGTAATTGACTTAATTTTGCCTTCATTCTGTAACTTTGAACATTCAGATGACTGAATCTTAAAGGGTCTATATAATTTAATCTTGTTTATTGCAGTACTCTGTCTGTACGCAGCCACGATGTCCTTCACTTGCTGAGCCGTTCTGGAAGCCAGGATCTCAACCAGCACTTTCTCATCAGTTCCAGCACCCTAAAAAGATATGGGGATTCACTTTACATGAGTATATTGTAGTTTCATATGCAGATTTGTTACATATGGCAACATAGCGTATTACCTTGATGGCGTCGCGGAGGGCTGTGACATCATAGACGAGGGGTGGAGTCATTAAAGCCACAATAAGGGTTTCAAATTTACCCCCAAGTTCTCCTTTTAGGTCATCTATCAGGTCCTAAACACAAGCAGACGTCTTTAAAGGAGATATATTATGCTTTTTCCAGGTATTTAGTATTGAACTATAACATAAGATTAGCATTTTACATTTTGTTCATTGTAAAAGGCAATGTTGATTTAAAACGGCTCGTAACAGAAGCAAGATCATTAACTTCCTGTTAAAAACTGCAGAACTGATAAGCCCAGCCGCTTTATAGTGGCATTTTAATTTTGAAAAATGTCGTAACACTGTAGAACCCTAAATGTGAGTTTTCAGTTTTAAAGTAACTGCAGCTAAGTACAGGGATGTGGGCGGGTAAAGGGGGTAGGGGAAAACAGAAATTTTCTGATTACTTGAGCCTCAGTTGCAGGTCAAAATAGGATTACTCAAACACGCAAGAATGAATCAGAATACAACTTTGAGTAAACCAATGGTGAGGAAACTACATTGTGACAAGTTTAAAAGCTCATTATAGTTTAGTTTGTATGATATTTACAGTTTATGCACTATCTGGTTTCAGTCATGATTTTTGAAGTTGATTTTATCTCTGTGTTTTTCAGATTTACTCAGATGTTCTATAGAAATCCGATGGTGTGCCAACCTTTCCGAAGAGGGTTTTGTAGGTGTTCTTGATCTCCTGCCTCTGGGTGTTACTGCGAGCGGTTATCAGCTTCAAGATGGCTTCCTCGTCAGTCCCTATGGCAACAATGCCCATGGTTACTTGACAATAGCACGTTTACAGCACCTGCAGGTGATGATTAAGCTACAGCAAACAATATAAGGAAGAACAGGATGAACGCTAAACTAACATCAAGGCTAGCAAAGATAAAGGTTACCATGTTACAAGCTTAAAAAAAGGAAGGCAATCTGCTGTCTACAAGATAATACTGAAATACTTTTGCAGATGTGCAAAATAGGAAGAGTATATTGTAAATGTATCATCTACAATATGAAAAGTCAAACATCTAAACCCTGCAAAAACGATCTGATAAAAGGGGGATAAAGTTATATTTCAGGACTTTTGTGGTTGTATATGCAGTTAATTCACATTTGTACAAAAGTTGAACCTCAACCAAGTCATCTACAGGTACATTTCTGATTGATAACAAAATTATAATTGGACTGATATTGTTATTTTTTGTAAATAGCCTATTAGTCACCCTTAAAGCTGTGGTACAGGTGTTTTGTTGTAAATTAGTAAATTTTGTGTTTTCAGCCAAACAGTATATTGTATTGAGGCAGCAGCTAATACTAGACTATTGTACTTCAGCCGGGAAGTAAGAGCTCGTTCATAACAAATAACATGGAAAAAAAGTGACAAAACATTGCCTTACACAGTGAATTTTGGCTCATTCAGAACTAAACTGGCTATAAGGCGTTTTCACACATACCAGTACCAAAAACTAAATCCCCCATTTCCCCCAGTCCCCATTTGGTTTGAGCAACCACCCAGTCTCTAACTATTGCTTACGTTCACACAGCGAGAGTGGCTGGAAGTGGGTCTAACTGACTATAAAATTAACTTATTCAATTAAGTTAGAATTACAAGCCTTTTTTTTTTCCTTCGGCCTGCTCATTTTGAGCTGTCAACCTTCACATAAAACTATGACTCACAAAAAGTTGTTCCAAATCTTAATTACTACTGACTAATTTAAAACAAATATTTTTGGAGCTACTGTTTCCAAGTTAATTTTTTTTGGATCAAAAACCTTAGTCTAAGTCAGAAATTGAAAACATATTTCAGAATAAAGTTAATGTTGTAAATGTATGTGTAGGTGTAATGTTTTAAAAATGGTTCCCGGTCTGACGGAGATGTACCTGCCCCAGAGCATGAGCTAAGAAAGTCCCCAAAGCGTGGTCACTCCCTCCCTTCTAGGAACTGAAAAAGGTTCCCATAGTGAGAAAATACATTATGTGCTCAACTCATCTCGGTAGGGCAGGGCAATATGGGGACTTTTTTTTTCCCCTCATATTGATCGATCGAGTTTTGATTCGATTTTATTTAGTCATTTCAAAAAACATAAACTATACTCATACTTTTCTTTCTGCCATTAAACATAAAAAAGAGTCAAAATTCTTGCTCTAAAGTCTGCCTTCTGCTCCATGCAACATATTTTTACTGACAGAGAATTGACTGTGGACCTCTCGATTCAAAAACCCCACCCAAATAATCGATGACTGTGCTGGGTGTACTCTATGTTTGTCTATGTGTACTGCATGTTTGTGTTGTTGTGGTGTGCTGTAGCTGTGTTCCAGCCCAAGAGAAATTTCCTCCAGGGGGCAATAAAGTCATTCTGACTCTGATGACTCGATTTCAATCTGTCAATTTGGATTAATTGCCCAATCCTACGTCTAGGTTTTAATTACATTTAGCCCAGACTAAGACAACGAAGGCATCAACTTTATCTCTAACAACCGCACTACGATATACGATAAAACTTCTCCTATCAAACATAAACTAAAGAATCAATTCCTATCGATTTACATTGTTCATTTGAGTCTACAGCACTAATGAATGTTATCTGCCATAGTGTAATAAATAGTTGTAGCATAAGATAATGAGCGGGCCTGGTCTAGGCGAGTTTTTGTTGACATTATGACCCACATAATCGCATCCCTGGTTTGCATGTGTGTTTGCTAGCTCCGCTCTTGTGTGTGATGACTAACTGCTGTCCGGGTGGGGCTCCAAAATGTCTTTCCTATAGCCATTGTTTACAGAATATCCAATGAGGTGCCATATAATTGGTCGATAGCTTTACACCCGTGAGCGACATTATTATCCGGCTCAGATTACAGCATACATGAGCATCTGGTCTCGTACCCAATCCTTTCATTGCCTTGTGCAGGGCTTCAGCGTCTACATTGGCTTTGAAGTTAGCACTGGGTTTGACGGTTCCTCTGTTGGCCTGCAACACAAAAACAATTGAAACATTAACAGACAGATCAACTTGATGTCAAATATTAGGCATTTGTCAGTCAGCACAACTAGTTTGGTGAAAAAGTCTGCGATTCCTATATAAATTCGAATGCTTGATGAGTAGAGAAAAGGCCTGACACTGCTTGAACCTAGTAAGTTCCAGATGTTGCTGTGTAAACTATTTGCGCCTGAGGATACACACATATTGTTTGGGTTATTTTTCAAATGCACAAATGTTTTTTTAATAATGCAGTATTGTTTAAATATTAATCTACAAGTTTTAGTCATATAATGAATAAATAAATTAACCCACTAACAATTACAAAGACGCTTAATATTTACAAAATGTGTCAGATTTGTCATGTGTCACTTGAATTAGAGATCGTGTCAATTATTAGAATAAAAACATACATATCAAAGCATATATTACAAATCCAATTGAACTAAAGGTGCAATATGTGACTTTTCTGGTGGGGGTCCGCCAGCTCCTTGTCTCCATGGAGATGTTATTGCTTTAACATTTAACATGGGAATATTTTCATACTTACTAGCAATTTTTTTAATTAAATGCTAAAAGATGTCTTGAAAAACATTTTTACTGTGAGCTGGCTTGCCTCTGCACAGATCTGACCCATAACCTGGCCGATCTGACCTGAAACTTGTGCTTCTGATGTCACCTACTTGTCTCCATGGAGATAAATCATTTTAACTTGGAACGTTCTAGGCAAAACAATAACCTCTGCATCTGGCTCAGAAAAGTTACAGAGTGGATCTTTATACTTAAATGGCCATATAAAACATATAAAAGTAGAGTGAAACACAAATGAAAGTACAAATATTCAGTACACTAATAAAATATTTAATCTTGACTATGGTGTCAAACAGGCAAAACGTGACACCTTTTCCCTCATTATTTCACCCAATAAATGCTGACATCCACAACAATTTGATGAATCACATTTACATTTGCTTTTCAAACATAATTCAGTCCCTCGCCAACACCGCTTCCTTTAAACTGATCAACAATGAAACAGCAGAAGTGTTCTCCTCTCATTTCTGTGGTGAGATGTTTAGAGCTGAGACCACTGGAATTTCTTTGGAATTTCGACCCTGAAAATCCAGAAGGAAATAGCCAGGGTGCAAACAAATTTCACTTAACAACCACTTTCTGTCCAAGTCTGCAGGAGGAATTCTCTAACGCCAATACGTGCTTATTTAGTCGACGCTCACAAGGTAAACCAAATCGAATCAATGCAGTGAGCAAACGACTGGACAATGGGAGGCTATCAGGAAACACAAAACAATACAATTCCGATCATTTCAAGACGAATGACTCATCGATACTTTGGCAAGTTGGAACATGATAAGAGGCTGGGGTCTTCTCAGAGTGATATGCGAGGCGTCCATAAGCTAACACAGTTATCTCACTGGTTTAGTACGTTATGCATCGTTTCTATACATTTCAAAATGTTATATGGACACATGCGATTTGTGACCATAAAATGTTATATGTTTATTTTCCGTGCAGCTTGGTCAGCATTTTCGTGTAAGAGCACAGCCAGATAAACATCTAATCTTGTTCTGTCACATTTGATATGATTTTCATGGTTACCTTGTTTTTTTCTGCTTAGATTTAGTCACAGATAGAACACGGAATGTTTATGAAACATGTTTTGGTATACATTTTTACAGATATCAAAATATCAGACTTTCCATTGCACAAAATACATTACATAAATGTAGGTCTATTATGTAATCTTTTTCCATCTAAATATTTAATTCTAATTTAAAACAACAGTACGTCACTTTCTGGAGTTAGCATGTCAGCTGCATGGGATTGAATGTATCAGTCTTGTGTTTATTACATTAAAAAGGTTTTTGAATTGCCCCCTAAAATAAAACTAACATGAAAAAGTTGCATTCTTCCTGTGAGCAGGCTCTCACAGACGTGTCATTTTGCCTGGTCTCATCACTTGTCTCCATGGAAACAAGTGGGTGGCAGATCCTCCACCGCAGAAGTTACACTATGCAACTTTAATTTACAATCCAAAAATTTGTTTTGGATAAAAATAAAAGAATTCTGTGCTGCCCGCTGGTCGAGTGGACTAAGCAGCAGCACATATGCCAGGCTCAATGCCCCGCCTCAGCGTCCTGAGTTTGGTTGATGGAGTTTGGTGATTGTCGTCACTTAAGGGCCAGTTGTAGGCATTTGTTCGCCCTAAACAAGACTTTGTGGCCAACCAAACACACCCTGTTTAAATGATTGGATAAAACAATGGAATAAAAGACAAGAATTTGCATAGATTGTATGTCATGTACCAGAGCAGAGTCCTCTATTGGTGGTGGCCCATTTGCTTAGATTGTTTATACCACGGACTGGCCCTCCCTCCCTTCTCTCACACCCCGTTTCACGCGACACTGTCCTGTCAAATAAAACCTACGGGCCCAAAAATCTTTTACACAAAATAATAATAAAAGGATTAGATGAAAAAATGCATTTAATGAATGTGCATTTTATATTTAATTCATCTTTTTTGTCTTTTTCCAATTAGGGTTGCATTTAAGAGTAACAATGTATAACTTGGAATTGAGAATGTAAAGTTTATTTTTGTATTCATGAGTTTCAGTTCCTGTGGTAAGTGGTAGGTGGCATTTTGCGGCTTTCCACAATTCAAAAGATAGAACGTTTCGCTTTAAATCATCAATTGCTATGGCAGTTTTCCATCATTTTGGGACAAGTGAATCATTGGAAAACCGAGTACATGTCGTTTAACTCTACGCTGATGTGGTGATTCCGCTTTAAGAGAGAGAGGGGCTGGCTCCAGTGGAAATATGTGTATAAACTCACAGAAGGAGAGAGAGACAGACAGAGACCCACCCGAATGGACTGAAGCCCATGCACACTATGACTCATACTGAAAACCTCCGACTTCCCCAAATGACCCACTGTTCATTCCACAGGCAAACATGGCTTAACTTTTAACCTAAATCAATGTACTAACCTAATGACAAAGAGGCAGCCTGTCTAGTAGTCAAAAGTTGGCGCACAAACCATGTAGCTACAATATCTAAACCTTTAAGATGTAGGCAAATAAAAATGAAACTAGAGCTGTCCTTGCAAGTTAGAATCGACAGGAGTAACATGCCTTCCCTTCAAAAAGAAAGTTTCAAAAGATTCCAAAACTTGCTTGAAGTTTTATCACACGTCATCCCCATCACAAAGTAGGCTGCAACTATGAATTTATAGTATGATTAAATAAAAAAATAGATTACGTAACTTTAAGTGGGCGTTGTCTGTGAGTTGAGAGAATAAAAACCACCACTGAGTCACAACTGCATAAATAACGGCTTCTGATTTTAGTGCATCTTCGTTTGTTAAGGAAATGTAAAGGCAATGTAAAGGCACTCACCATTTTCAAGCGTTGGAGTCAGAAGAATTCAAGGGAGTAAGAAGTGGGTCTGTGGAACAAAAAGAAAGAAGAGCAGTTGTACTCAGACATATGCGCACACATACAGAGCAAAGACAAGGTTGACAGTACACATCTTGAAGCTAAAGACTCTTTGTCAACTTCTGGTTTCTCCACATTAACGAGTTTTTTTTTTTATTTCCGCAGGTGAAGACACTGAAATAAAGACAGTCCCAACTGCCCCACACTAGCCGATGCTACGTACCATTTCCGGGATGGATGAGTTGAAAAGTTCGCTGATGTGGTGAAAACTTACCGGGAGCAGACTGTCAACCTGTGGAGCTGAGGTAGAACACCGGCACCGAGCGCAGACTGAGCGGAAAGGGGCGGATGGACAGACCCACACCGCACTATAGACCTACGTCCCAGCCCCGTGCGTGCGTGTGTGCGTGTGTATGTGTGTGTGTGCGTGTGTGCGTATGCGTGTGCGTGCGTGTGTGCGTGTGAGCCACAGCCACACCCCAGAGCACGAGAGTCTCTTCCTAACTGGCTTTGGATAATTCTGAGAAAAGTCGTTTCGCAGCCTACGTTACACAAAAGACTACGGAAGCCTACTACAGAACAGCAGCATCACATTTTATTTGGAAACTTTACCGAGTTAACTCTATAGACTTTATGCTAATGGCCTTGTGACTAAGTGAGAATCTAATTTGTAAAGTTCAAAGAAGGATGGACTCTTTCCTTTTAAACAATAAATGTAAAAAAGTGACCAAAATCAGAACATGGTCACAAGAAGAGACTGTGTGCTCTCAAATTGCAGTTTAATGATAATGTAGGCCTAAACATAATTCCTTTTAGTCATCTGTTGCAGACTTGTATTGCATCATTTGCAATACAAGTTATTTCCTATAAAATGTGTTCACTATTAGTGTGTTTATGCCCTGTACCTACTTATTCTCTGTTTTCATAGTTGCTTAGTCAAGGATATATGGTTCTATCTCAGTTTCAACATCAACATCATTAACATAAAGACTATACATTTTTACAGATATTGTTCAGCATTGACACACATTTTTATATACATTTACTGCATGCAATGTCCAACATCGCACTATTATTTTATTATAATATATTCTTAAAACAATTTACAAAAATGTAGCTATCAAAGCAAATAATTACAGATTAGGATAAACAAGATTATTTACAATTTAACATTACCTTTCAGAGGTAACACATGTTGTCATAAATGGTCTATTACAGTCCAGCCCAGTATAAAGTAGTCCCTAGTGTTGTGTGAAGAGCTGGTTTAGTCCACCTCCTCGATGGTTGGCCCCTGGGAGCTCCCTCGAGCCTCCTCTCTGCAGCCTCCTGCAGGAGCTGCTCCCTGGTACAGTTTACTGATGATGGGGTTGCACACTTTCTCCAGCGCTTTCTGCTTGTGCTGGTACTCCTCCACTTCAGCCAGCTGGTTGTTGTCCAGCCAGGTCATGGTCTCCTCACACTTGTCCAGCAGCTTGTTGCGGTCGTCCTGGCCCCTGACCCTGTTCCTCTGAACTTCATCCTCAGCTTTGAACTTCTCGGCGTCCTGCACTATCTTCTCATCTCTTTGCTCAGCCAGCCCTTGTCATTGGCGATCTTGTTCTCTTTGCCGGTGCTCTTGTCCACCCCCAGCCCCATATGCCACCGCCTCATCTGGGTTGATACTCTTGTTCAGCTCACGGCCGTTGAAAAAGTCCTGCAGGAGTTTCTGGACTTTAAGGATCCTGGTGGAGCCTCCAACCAGGACCACGTCATGGATCTGGCCCTTGTCCATTTTAGCGTCTCTAAGGGCTTTCTCCACTGGCTCCAGTGTTCCCCTGAACAGGTCTGAGCACAGCTCCTCAAAGCGCGCCCTGGTGATGGAGGTGTAGAAGTCTTGTCCCTCAAACAGAGAGTCGATCTCGATGCTGGCCTGGGGGCTGGAGGACAGGGTTCTCTTGGCTCTCTCACATGCTGTGCGCAGCCTCCTCAGGGCTCTCTTGTTCTGGCTAATGTCCTTCTTGTGTTTCCTCTTGAACTCCTCCACAAAGTGGTTGACCATTCGGTTATCAAAGTCGTCTCCACCCAGATGGGTGTCTCCGGCTGTGGCCTTGACCTCAAAGAGGCCATTTTCGATGGTGAGGACCGACACATCGAAGGTGCCTCCTCCCAGGTCAAAGATGAAGATGTTACGCTCTCCGGAGCGTTGAGGACGTTGAGGCCAGTGATCACCTGCAAACGGAGTTTGCATTAACAAGTGATCAAGGATCATTTGAACATGAAAGCAGTAGGCTGTATTTTATTCAGGATAGGCTATAGTTTTAATTGTTATTTTGTGCATAGTATCCTGTTTGTAGTCAACAAAATATTAGAACTATGGATGTGTTGCTACCATATGGCCAAGGGAAGCAATGACTATTTTGCTATAGCCTAAATTGGCTTTCTCTTCATGGGTGTAGGCTTGTCAAGCTGCTATTGTCGTATAGTCTTTATGTCTTTCAGCTGTCAGTCATCTTAAATTAGCTTTTAAATAATGAATTCAAATTCAAATAAATAATGCATCCATCCATTGTGGCATTATGGCATAATGAAAAAATAAGTGGATGGACACTGATATTGCTGAAAGTCTGTATTGGTAAAACTGGTTTGTTATGATACCATAGTCCCTTGACAATTATCTTTAAATTACACAGTTTTTTTACCTCTAAAGAATTTCAGGGGTTGTCACCAAAAATAACAATGAAATATGGATCTCCCTGCCCTATTTTACACAGCATTCCCCTTTTGTTTTAACAGAGGGTGAGGGAGATTATATTGCATTATATGATTTTGGTAGTGAGCAGCATTACACTAATTCTAAAAAGTGATGTCAGAGGCAATGGCGCCACCTATTGGACTTATTGTGTCCATATCGTGTGAAACCTCTCTTGAGTCTTTCAGATCTCAAATGGTGCAATTATTGGACTGGGTTACCAAAGAAGTAGCTTCAGTTTTATTACTTAAGTAAAGGTACCGGTTACAACAGCAAAAGCATTACTAGGCCTAAAAGTAAAGTAACTGTTAACGATTCAAATGTAAATGTCTGGATGAAGAATTTTTCAAAATGTTTGGTCAACAGAAGTAGCTTAAATCTTGTAGTCATGTTTATTTATGTATTATTATTTTTTACTCAAAACCTTTAGACAGGATGTCACCATGAACATGAACAGCTAAAAATAACCCCTCAGCCCTTTTGGTTGGTCTCAAACCATAAGGAAAATAGGATATATGTATTAGACAATTCTAAGAAAAGTCACAATCATTAAATTGAAATCCACATTGAAAGCGTGGATTGAATCTATATTGATCAAATAGAATTTGATTTCGTACCTATTCCTCAACAAGTAAGAACATGACAGAAAACAACCTGAACAAACCGGTAGTCTGATTTCATGATATCACTGTGTTGGCTTGTAACACAAACATATTTTTCTAGAACACTGGAATTGTTATTTGAAACTAGAAAGATAAAGCATTTGGTATTGCAATGAACTCGCATAGGGCTATATATAGAGTGGTACAAAATTCTAGGCAGTGCAACCTGTTCTGATTACACCCCCTAAGTTTTAAGCAATACACTTTTATTTTGAAGCTTTTGAGGGCCTCTTTCTACACAGCAATACAGTTTAGGGTTTTATAGTGTGATACAGAGGAATGTAATGACCTCACCATCCAAGTTCTGATCCACTCATGCAGTTCTAGTGTCAGTTATAGTGGACAGTGGACACAGGTTATTGATACAAACAACAATTTTGCCAATTATTTAACTTTAAAAAGACATAGCAGACTTTTTAACAGTCCTATATTTTCATTTGCCATAGCAATTAAAACTAAATATCCTATAATTCGAATGTCTACCTTCTGAATGGTGAAAAGTCCTCAAAATGTTGCCTATAACAGGAAGGTGAAACCCATGAATTGTGTCAAGATATGTGTGGAACATGGTTTTGTATTATCTTTATTGCATTCATATTTTATTTCAGTAGCAAAATAAAATTGCAAAATAAAAAAAAAATAAAAGGAATACACAAATACATAAAGAGATAAACAAAATAATAAAATAAAACAAAAAATAATAATAATAGCAACATTGCAACTGACTAAGCAAATTTTGTTCTCGTCGAGGTTTCTGGAAAGTTGGGTAACGCTAACTAACACCGTTGTGTAAATATACTTTCTGTACCTTCATGGTTCTGATTGTACCTTCATGGTTCTGATTGATTGATTTTGTCACGACAATAAAATGTTTTCGTCATTATTTCGAAGTTGAAATAAAACTTTATGCTGGCCTGTCTGTGATTTGTTTGTCTGTCGCACCCCTGTTGTCTGGTCCAAGTGGTACAGTCCAAAGCATAAGGAGCTTCTGCCGTCCACGCGCGCGTCTCAGTGGTAGTTACGCAGAAAACGTCTAACCAGAAGTTCACCTGTGACCATTTAAAACCGCTGAAATGGAGTGGACAGCGATGGAAATCAACCCTGAGGTGAACAGGACTTTAATACGTTGTTATGAAATGCATTTAGCAACATTAAATTGACCTGTTTCCCTTTTCTCTTCTTCCAGATGCTGAACAAGGTGAGTAGCTAGCACCTAACCGCCAAATTGGGAAAAACGGATAACTTCGTAACGGTCGGTAAAATGAAAAATGAAAAGTGGATTTAACTTTTGTTTATGTAGAAGTCTTTTTTTTTTCTAACCGTTTGCACTTAGCCGTAGCATTTTAGCAACCGTGTTGATATTTCAATGTCCGATCAAACGTGTTTAATTGACTTTTTCGACTTGATGTGTTCAAAGTCCACGCTGCCCTAGTTTGTGCATAACCGTTACATGTGGATTGTCAGGCCGTAGCATCCACGTCTGGACTCAGGGCGTGGTCTGAGGCTCGCACCACGCAGCATCTTTAAATAAACGTTTGAAATCGAACGTACAAGACCTATGAATGTGATATCGGATAACCTTGGAGCCATTGATTTTCCTCGTTTCAGATGATGGATAAACTGGGCGTGGGCGGAAACTGGCGCTTTGTGGATGTGCTCGGACTGGAGGGCGATCAACTGTCCGCCGTGCCCAAACCATGCTGTGCCCTGATGCTGCTCTTCCCCCTGACACAACAGGTACGGCACTGGAGACTTGAGACTGGCTGCCCTGACGACACTTTTTCTGGGAGTGACTGGAGGGTGGGGAGACTTGCTGGTTGGTGACTGGGGTGGTGTGAGCCTGGGGTGCAAAAGGGCGTGGGGGAGTTGAGGGAGACATGAGTTTGTCATGTGGCTGTCTCTGAATTAGGATATGCTTTATTTTCTACACTAGTCATTCGATTTTATTATTATTTTTTGTTATTATGTGCGCTACATATTAGTTTGATTAATGTATGTTTTAGCTGTCAATGGGCGGAAAGGTCTGCCGATATTTTTTTGAGCCAATGTATAAAACTAATTTTTATAATTTTCCTCGATATGATTTGTATTTATTGCAATCTCAATTACTGTCAGATATCCATGAAATAAAATGTAAGATATGTATGAAATAAAAAAGGAAAAATATGAATCAAAATAATTTTTAGACATTCGCAGCCCTGTTTTACTCTTAACCTATAATGAATCAATGTAGTTTGTGCTGTGTCACAATTTGTGCATTGTCTTTTTCACACTTAGTTAAAATATGACCAGTATGCTAAAAAGTGAATATATTGATGCACTATACCAAGAAAATTAATTGGTGAATAAATGGAAATGTGGCATGAACATGCATATAACAATCACAGAATGAAATAAAATCTTCAAGTGAGCTGCTATGTGAGGTCATTGTAATGTGACCCATTAAGGTGGAGCAAAATACCCCTGCTATGGGAGATGAAGTACATTCAATAAACACAATCTCAAAATATTTATTAGGTTCTGGTTCAATGAGGTCTTATCATTAAAACGAAATGAAACCGGAAACGTGCTGAGTTATGTTAAAAGTTAACAAGTCGGTTTGGAAACCTTAAACTTATCTATAATTGTGCTGTTTTTATGCAATGAAGAAGGTTTACGGAGACCTTCCTTACATTATTATTATTATGGTTAGTCTTTTTTCCTGTATCTTTTTTCCTACTGCAACAGCTCACATTGTTGACAGTGACAGTCTTCTTACTCGCTCTTATGATGGGCATCACATTGAATCTGTCTCTTGATTCTCTCCAGCACGAGTCCTTCAGGCAGCAGCAGGCAGACAAAGTGGCAGCTGGCTCTGAGGTGTACTTCCTGAAGCAGACTGTAGGCAATTCCTGTGGCACCATCGCGCTGCTCCATTCTGTGGGCAACAACAAGGAGAAGCTGACATTCAGTAAGTGCATATATGTAACAGGGCAAAGGGGGGCTGTGTCATTGTGACATTCCTCCATTTTGAAACTCATTGGTTTACTCTTTTCAGATGATGACTCCGCCTTAAAGAAGTTTCTGGATGAAACTGCTGGCATGTCTGCTGAGGACCGGGCCAAACAATTTGAGGGCAATCAGGTACAGTTTTCTTAGCACAGTTCCTAAACTATTAAATGCATGCACAAGTTAATAGAGCAAGCAAAAACACAGCAGGTCGTTGCAGTTGTGTTGTAGCAGAGTAACCAATTTGCCACTTGGGGGCGACGCACTCAAGTAAAATATGCCAGTGCAATTCTGTTAGATTTGTACTTTGAAGTTGATCTTGTAGCCTATGAAGATTTGTACTTTGAATTTGATCTTGTAGCCTATAAAGATTTGCTTAGTCTGTTAAATGTAGCACTACTACAAATTCCAATTTCCAATTAGAATCAGAATCGGTTTATTACCATTGTCAGTGATCAAAATTCACAAACAGAGAAACTTGCTTTGACTTAAGGCGCAACAGAAAACATTGAATAAAATAGTAGCAAGATATATTAAAAAAGGTAAGCATAAAATTCTAATTAAATAAAAGTATATAGACTTGGACTATACAGAAACTACAACATTCAGAAACACACTTACAACAAATTAATCCTTGTTGTTATTGCTACAGGCAATCAAAGAAGCACACAATGATGTTGCTGCACAAGGACAATGCAGGGTAAGTATGTTATATCAATTAAACTTATTATCATTATCTTAAACTTAAACTTAAACTTTGTCTAATTTAAATATTGCAGCCTGAAGCTGATAAAGTAAACTTTCACTTTATTGCCTTTGTTAACGTTAATGGACAACTTTATGAATTTGGTAAGTATAGAGTAAATATCATTAACAAAATGTCTCCAAACATACTTATGATGCACTTATTTTGAAGATGGAAGAATGAATGGAGTTGTGAACCATGGTGCTACAAAAGATGACACTTTTGTGACGGTATTTCTCAATTTCTGTGTTTTAGTTCTTATGACAAAAAGAATTGACTAAATAAAGTTTAAACCAGAATCTTATTTGGTTATGTGACTCTAACACCTGCTTACTTCTAGGATGCTGCCAAAGTGTGCCGCGGCTTCATGGAGAGGGAAGAAGGCGAAGTTCGGTTCTCTGCTGTAGCTCTGTGTCAAAGTTAAGCACCAGTTAGAAACAAATGTTGTGCCCTGAAGCATTTAGAATATGTCCTGTCACCTGTACATACGCACTATGCACTCTATAGGACATTTGTTTCCACCAATTGTCCTCTGTTGAACAAAGCATTCTTGGACACATAATGATGTTCAGCGTTAAACCTTTAGTGTTCAAGCCTTATGTATGTTCTGCAGTGTCCAACACTGCCTGTTTATGTTTAGCACTTTTGTATGCCTGCATCTGTGGTAAATTGATGCTTAAATGCCTTGTTAGCCAACTAGTTCAAGGTTGGTGTGTTTCACAATCTACAGATAGTACTTCAACTATTGTGATTTGGGGGCCAAAATGATTTGTGCACAAGAATCCACGTTTGGCATGCACACAACCTTTTCAAATCTTCGTTTGTTACGTTTGTTGATGTCTCATTGATTTTAAAATTGCTGTGAATTGAATTTGCTCTAAGCAATCAGTTGGACTTTGATTGTAAACCCACAACACCATTTGGGTAAGTTTGACTTGAAACAATGTTTTCCTGTGAAGTTGAATAACTGCTTGTTGCTGAATCTGTTATAATAAAATAAAATGGATAATTACATTTCAGTCCCAAGTTATTTAATTGCTGAATGGGGGGAAAAAAGTTTTATAGAAAAGGTAACAGATCGGTAGCGTTATTGGGGAAGCAAACCAAAGAAGCCCACTCCTCTCTCTCCAGTGCAGTCGCTCGCCCTCCCCCGCACGGATTCCTGCCTGCGCGTTCACGTGTGCTAAAACGCGCGGCAGAGGCGGTAGCGGCCACAGCAGGACCGGTGGCGGCTGAGCGAGCGCAGCCTCTCACTTCAGCCTACACGCGTTATTTTTAGCCGCTGCTTCGTGTTGCAGCGCCGGGGGTCTTCTCCATCATTCGGTGCCTGACGAGGGACGCGCGGTGACGGACTCCTCGACCAGCGCCGCACGAGGTCTTATAATATTTGAGTGAACGGCCACGAGGATAACGGGACTGTCAGCGCGGGGAGGGGAGCAGCTTTATCTCGCTTCATCACGTATCGCATATCCCAGTTCCACCAGCGTCCAGCACTTTCGCGGTGCCGATAGCTGCCCGGAGCGGCCTGTCCCGACATGGCTACCCGAGAAAACGGCCCCCCGCGGGAAGAGCAGGGGCCATCGGAGCACAGCCACCCCGAGCCCGCCTGCCAGGAGGCGCAGAAGTGGATAGAGGTGAGTTCAATGACCGATGAATGAGATGGTGGGGCCTGCTGATGACTGCTGCTGTTGTAAAATGAGGGGAACAAATGGGTCAGGCAGTGACACGCTGTGAATGTGGGACAAAAATATACCCATGCTGCAGCACTGGTGCACCGTCACCTGTTGGGGGACCATGCAGTCAGTTTCGGGTTTCAGCGACCCTGGCGTGTGTGTGTGTGGGGCAAAAGTTTGGGATAAGGGGCGCCTTTTTAAAATGACCCATGAAGCCGTGTTTTTGGTGTTGGGACTATTTAAGAAAACACAAGTGTAATGTAAGATAAAAAGCCCTTGTTTACGAGTTGAGGACGCTAGCTTGTTTTGTAGGCGCTGGAAGGAACGCCCCCATTTGGCGCGAGGGGATTCCGGTTGCCATGGTTATCAAACCCTTCCACCAATCTATGGCACGGTAAAGATGCTCATGTAACGTGATGTAGTTGATTGTACTGGATGAGATTATGATTTATGGTTTGGTGCATTGCTTCTCCCATCATCTGCTCTGCTAAAGCTGTAAGCCCAGTGACCAGTCTGGTTTGACACGGTGCTCTTTGACCTATTTTTTCTGGTTATGCTATATCTTCAGGTTTAGGTAGTTGCTAGTGTGCGTGGTTTCAATTGTGCAAAGGCCAACCAAACACAATCTAAAGTTGCTAGAAGTAAAATAATGGTATTCACATGCTGGAGCACTTTGGACTGGTGGAACAGGCTCATCTGATCATTGTCTGATTTTGAGAGTTAGCAGAATTTTGAAATGAATTATATCTGAGTAAAATGATTTGTTCGCATCTCTGTAGGTCTTGACAATGACACATACAAGGTTCAAACTATTGCGAAAAGGACAAAAATGTTGATGAAAACATTGCCTAGATTGAAAATTCATGGTGCTTTGTCTTCCAAATACAACAGGTAATCTAAAAACCTGTTGATTAACTGACACATGTTTTTAATGATCATATTTCTTTTGTCAGATCTAATTATTGATTTAGCATATTATTCTAGTTATCAAATTTAAAACTGGTCATGTAAATTTTCCCAGAGTTCTGTTCATGTCACACTCTCATCTCCGATATTTCCCAGATACTGAAAAAATATTTCCTTGCTGAGCGTATCAAAAGATGCTCTGCCTATCTCTTGCTTATTTCAACTGAGAAGGTTCACCTGAGGCCACACATGATTGTAAAATATCTAGACAAAGCCAAGAGGAAAACCTGGAGAGAAACATGTATTAAATATTTATGATCTTAAATTCCTTCCTGTGTAGATTAGCAAACCATTTAGGTGACTTCTCAGGTATTCATATGTCCAACTCATTTTCCAACAGTTGAATAAATAATGTGTGAAAAGTTGACATATCACGTTTCAGTTTGGGCGGCAAGTATTTCAGGCCCATTACATTTGAACACAGTATGCAATGACGTGGGTAAAAAAAAAACAAAAAACGTAAAATAGAAGAAGTAGTCTATACGCCTATACGCTTCTACTATACAATAATGTTATGTATTATTAGTTACTCTTCCATGACGACACTAGCCTACTTTTTTCGTTAACAATTTTTGATCAGTGACGCTGAAACGACCCTGGAGGTTGAATTCATTAAGTCTTAATCTGTCCCCTGTTTTTTTCCAGCGCTTGTTTTGTCACTTATCTCTCTCCTAATTCTCTGACGTTATTTTCAGGCTGGACAGAAGGGCTCTATTTCTAGGGGTGTATTTTTACTCCTCACTGGTGGCAATGATTCAGGACTATCGGTCTATTCTCTGTGCGGTGTTACTGTCTGGGTTGGAGTATGCAAAGCAGCCTTGACACACAAAATATAGTGGTGAGATATGCATGCTGGGCCCCGCTTCTTTCATTAGACACACCCAGGTATGGTGACACCGGTCTCCATGGGAACATAACATGGCTCAGGTGTCACTTTCCAAGGCAGAGACGCTTCTAGTTCTAAGCAAACTAGACCCATGTCCCCACATTGACAAAGGGACCCCCAAGCTGATTGTTTAGCCTCATTAAGTTATTTTACACATCTCATAGTTAAATATGCTGTACCTAATTTTTTCAGTATTTAAAAAAACAATTAGTTCAACCTTCAATTAAACTGTTTGCAGTAGTTATCAACAACTACCATGCTAGCAGCACACTTCCTGTTTTTAGAGAATAAAACCCCCCATAACTGGATGGAGAATGCACAATGCAACCTTTAGTCCAGGAGCCAGCCCCCTCCCATGTAATTGTTTTGCTACCTTTTTTTAATTATTATTTTTCATTAGTGTAAACCTCGGGCTATAACGAGTCCAAGTCTTTTGTTTCCCAGGACCTCCAAAACCCATCTTTTGAACCAACCCTCGGACAAAATTTGGTGCTAGTCACATAAAGTGTCACACAGTCATGAAATTTGGACCAAAGAATACTTACGTCATGAGGTTTAGAGAAATATATCATATAGGTTTATGCCTTTTTTTATACTGAAAAATATATCAGAAATGTCATTCTCATGGACAAATCCTCTTCAGAGACAGTTACATTGTGACCTCGTGGCATAGAAAACGTACTCAATTTATTTGCTTCTAATTAAGACCAAGATGAGCTCTGTATCTCAAAAGGTTCACCTGCCAGAGCAGAAATAATGTCCCATACTCCCAAACCGACGTGCAGAATTCTTATTCATTTGTCCATAGAAAGCTATAGGAACATTCTATGGAAAAGCTGCAGAAATTATTTAACTCAACCTTCATGGATTTTCTTCAAACTTGGCACAATTGATGTTGATATACAAAATATTATCTGAGTGAAATTTGAGTCTTGTATCTTTTATAATGTTTTTGTAATGTTTGTGGCAGATTATTATATTTTACTTAAACTATTTATACATTTTATACACTGTCCAGTAATTTTAACACAGTATGACTTCAGATATGGTTAGTGTAACATGATTTTAAGGTTCTTTCGCCTGATTCTATTTCAGTCAATCAAATGTCATAAACATGAAACATAATCTTGTACTACTTGGTACTTACTTGAAATGTGTGCTACTTTCTATGTATTTTCATTCCATGTGGTCTTTTCTCAGGCTTGACACTGTTGCCTGAGGTACAGTATGTGATAATGCTTTACAACTTTTCATGTCATTTAGTTCGTGATGGTAAAATAGTTCAGATGATGAGACGATGCAGACACATACTTTGTGACAAGATTAGGAAATCTGGTACAAATTATCCTGACATAATGGGGAGGATACTTAAATGGCATTCTTGAGTGTAGTGTTTTTAATTTATCAAACATTACACATTTGATATGGAAAATAAGGTCTAAAATGACCATTCTGAGGACCTTTTTCCTCATATTGTTCTATTCTGTTCAGGTTTATTGAAATTTTGTTTTTTTGTGACAGAAAAACTTCAGTTATTTAGCTTCAGAGTAAGACCAAAATGACAATTTTATCTTACAGACATCACTCCATATCTGTAAATACTATGCTTAAACTTCAAATCACATTGCATAGAATTCTATGGGAACTCCTTTTATTTAATGTGTGTGGAATACTATCCTTTAAGTGTTCTGTTTAGGATACATTCATTTTGGTCTCAGTCTCAAGCTAAATAAGTTTTCTAATCACATTTGACTCAGTGATTTCAATCAACCTGGACATACAACAACAATATGTGGAGCTAAAGTGTCCTCAGAATGGTCACCTCAGATACCGCACTCAAGAATGCTATTTCATTTATATACTCATTATGTCAGGATAATTTGAAGCAAATTTCATAATCCTGTCATAAAGTATGTGTGAGCAGCCTCATCATCTGAACTATTCTACCACCACAGCCTTTTTGATGAAGAGTTGTACAGCATTATTACCCACTGGACTTCAGACAACAGTATACACCTGAGACAAGACCACATGAAATGAAGATTATTGAAATCAGTGCACATTTCACTAAATAATACAAGATTATGTCTCAATAAAGAACGAGTGATTGAACTGAATTCGAATCAGGCGACTAAACATGTCTCATAATTACACTGATGTTGCTTTAAATTCAAGTTACATCTCACAAACTGAAGTCGTATAGTCTAAAATGACTTGGCATTGTATTAAAAAAAGTTGGAATAAAATATAATAATCTGCCACAAACAGTCCAAAGTCTGTGGCTGAAGGAACTTTAAATTTTCTGCTAGATCAGACTTTGACCACACCCCCATTTTAAACCCCCCAAATCTCATACATTAAAATAGATACAGTATTCAAATTTCACTCAGATAATATTTTGTATATATCAACGTCAACTGTGCCAAGTCTGTAGAAAATCCATGAAGGTTGAGATTAATTATTTCTCTGCACATCGGTTTGGGAGTATGGAACATTATTTCTGCTCTGGCAGGCAAACCTTTTGAGACACACAGCTCATCTTGGTCTTAATTTGAAGCTCATACATTGGGTAAGTTTTCTATTTACATATGGAACAGTAATGCCATGCCATGGGGTCGCAATGTAACCGTTTGTGAAGA
>CM033622.1:33947854-34064726 GCA_019453435.1 Rhinogobius similis | reverse complement strand
TGTACGCTGTGGTCTGTGCGTGAGGGACACTAATCGACTCAATAAGATCATCAAGAAGGCTGGACATGTGGGGGAGGAGCTGGACTCTGACTGCTGTGTCGGAGAGGAGGATGTTGTCCAAAATCATGACTATTCTGGACTTTCCCTCCCACTCAAGCCACAAAGGCCTGGTCAGCTGCAAAAGCTTGTTCAGCAACAGACTGTTACTGCCACTGCTCCACTAAGATACAAGAAATCATTCTGTGGCCATCAAACTGTGACACTCTGTGCTGTAAATGCACTTAATAAACCATTGTGCAGTTGTCAGTTGACTGGTATTGTGCAATATCAAGTACACGTGTTTAAACCATAGACATTTAAACTGTACATGATCATGTAAATACTGTGTGTAAATAGGTTGTGAAGGTTAAGCAGAGCACATGGAAATGGTAAGTTAACACCAAGTTGTTGTTGTCAAAATGGGATCTATTTTATTTGATCTTTTATTCTATTGAGATACCAATTTTCTATTTAGTTTGTTATTTTGAACACATTTAATCTTATTTTGAACTTCTACTGGTCAGTTGCATGTCTGTAACAAAAATAAAAGTAATTCAGATTCTGACGCCTTTTACTTTTGTTGCTCGGTTCCCTGGCACTTCTGGCTTTCTTACCACTGTCTCTCAGTTGTCACTGCAGTTAATGAAATACAGGCAAAGCTAATCTTTTATATTTTTTGTTTATTGGTCAGTTTGCGCTCTCATCATATCAAGCTTTCATGTGGAAACAACGAACTTGTCTAATCTGCTCTTAAAAATATTTTATTCTTCCATTGAATGCCCTTCATCCATAGAGTTCTAACTTCAAAGGCCATTTGCTTAAAATGCATTTTCTCCCCTCGGGACATAAAGAGCACCTTAAAGTAGCTCCTACACACCAAACCTTACAATCGTGGACTCAACAAGATTTTGACATGGAAGATGTACCGAAAGATTTTGTAATTCTAAAATGTATTTATTGAAAAAGTCAAATTAGGTGAAATTTGAATTATTGAATTATAATTTTTAGTTTATTATGGACAAAAGCATCAATGTTATGTTGATTTGTGTTAGCAACGAATTAAAATGTTTAAAATATTAAAAAATGATGAATTAGTTAGTAAAATAAGTATTATCATACCCAGACAATAAACTTAGTGTCCATAATGGGTTGAGGTACCTCTGCCGACATAGTAAAAAAAGGACTATAAATGACTCGGGGAGCTTTGGCTATGTTGAGAGAAAGTAAAAGAGCACAACCTGTATGAAACAACTACAAACAGCGTGTTCTTTCATTATGAAAACCTCTTGACGCTGTGTCCCTGTTGAGCCACACGATGGCGCAGCTGCAGTCGTGTCTGGCCTTGTACTTTCAAATACAAGTCTAAAAGCCACTGATGACACGTGTACCCATAGAAAATAATAATAATAATAATAACCCTCCTATTAGGACAATAACTATGGTCATGTCACTTTCTCACATTGTGCTCCATCACAAATAAACCCTCTGTACATTTTTAGTAGTCCAGGTTGGCTGTTGCAAATGTTTTAAAATTCAATTTGAAGAGCTAGAGGGCCAGTTTATAAGCTAGCAGCTTGATTTGCATATCACCACGTTCAGCTCTCAAATCTGCACAAAAGCTCTTCTTGCATTTTATAAGAAAAAGATGTTTGAAAAAAATATAATAAAAAAAAAATCTTCCAAATATTGCGATTTGTCAAAAATTCACCATGACCATACCTGAAGTTGTTTTGTGTTTTACATTCTGGCCCAAATGAAATTATTTCCCCAAATTAAAGTGATTTTGATTCAAAGTCCACACTGTGCTTTATGAGCGACTCTGCTTTGTCTGCTGTTTGGTGATGTTTTCTCTGGACTATCACATGTGAGTGTAGTAGTAGCGTGAGTTTGTCCTATTGACGGGATGTCATGACAAATCTAGAATTGACATGATGACGTGCTGCCGAGCTGGTGAGCACATGAAGAGAGACGCAAACCACGTCTCTGTGACAGCGCGAAAATCAGAGTGAGAGATGGTGAATGAAAAACGAAAGGGAAGACAATTCACCAGAGCAGCACCGGGCTTCTCCAGGGGGCATGAGCGCTCTGTGAGCGGGGCTCGTGCGCTCTGAGTGGGGCTGGTGCCATCGGCACGGCTCGTCATTGAAACCCTGCTCCTCACAGCTACTACTAAAAAATGTTTATTCTTTAGTTGCTCAAAACCAAGAAATATAGAATCTCTTAAAAAATATTCTGGGTGGAGGACACCCAGACCCCAGTCAAGAAATTGCATATGACTTTACGAACACATCTGAGCTCAGCCCCAGATCTCAGTAAATCCTGGCAACACCCCTGGTAAAAAGTACACAGGTGTGCGCTTTGTCCAGTCCCAGGTTCGATCCAATATGGCCGACTTCCTCTATGGTTTAGGGCGGGGTCATAAGATGATTTTCTGTCTCGATTTGATGTCCTGACCTGCTCTATTTTTCGGGGCAGTTTTTATATTTTTCTGTTGAAATCTCTTCGGGTCAGACTCCCATTGGCCCCATGTTAATCTGTTAATAATACATTTTTGAGGTGGCGCTACTGAGCCGTCTCTTTGATATTTTATGCGGCATCTTCACTCAAGTGAAGATGCCAAATTTCAAGGTTCTAATTTTCAATACCACTCATGGGCATATTCATCCTTGTTTACTCCTTGAATTTCGCAATTTGTGCCATTTCGTTACAGATTCCAATTAGTCCCTCTCCGGGCCTAAAAATAGAGATGAGTATGGAATTTTCAGCCAGAAAAAAATAGATATCCAAAATCCCCTCTACATGTTTTATAACCAATATGTGTACAAAATGAACAAATAAAAAAAACTAGTTCTGTCAAAATTTCAGATTGAAACATCTGAAATATGTGTAATTTAGTCACACATGAAATGCCTCATTTCTATGTGAAAACATTACATAATGAATTTCCTATTCACTAGCAGTGTTTCACCTTAAAGGAATTGTATTTGTATTTGTATTTGTATTCTTTTTAGCCTTTAAACATGCAAAGAGCCTTTAATTTGCCATCTCGTGTTTTGAAACAAACTAAAGAAAAAGGTTCATTATTAAATAATTCATGTTTTCCTCAGAGTCTGCAAAGACACTTATAGTGCATCCAGCCAGTAGATGGCACCATCCGCTAGCTTATATTATCTCTATAAGTGAATGTGCTAAGCACAGATTATCAAGCTAGCAGCAGCAGTTATCGTGTTTAGACGAAAGAAATGCTCAGGACCAGTCTGGTGTTGATTTAAGGACTTTACAGCAGAAGATTCTCTGATAAGTGACATAGATGATCTGGAAAATATGTCCAGAAAATCCAGGATGTTCAGCAGGAAGTGTGTTTGACGCTTGGAAGGGGTAGATTTTTCTAATAAACATTCCTAAAAACGGCGTGAATGCAGCTGGTTTTAATGATGGAACATTGTTAGAACAGGGTTAAAAACAAAAAAAAAGTCACTGTAGCAGAATATGTGTCCTTTAATCCCCACCCCCCCTGCCCCCGAAAAAACCCAGACATTGGTTAAATGTAGCGTGCGCAGAACGTATTGTCCAGAACAGTGTCAGACAACACGCCATACAAATGAGGCACGCTTTGGGGCCAGAGTTCTGAGTTCCATTGTTTTGGTGTTGAACAAAGGCGTGCGTTAGGACCTTGCAGACTCCAAAGCCCCTCCTCGTTTCCTCTCTCTTTCTCTCTCTCTCTCTTTTTGACAGAAGGGAGCGGGCAGTGGCCAGTCACAAGAAGCGATGTGGACGCGGAGTCGGAGGCTGCGCAGCGGTGAAGTTTGGAGCAATTTCTGCGATGTCAAGAGTGATTAAGTTGACGAAGAAATTTGTTTTTTCACCCCTTTGCAGTTCAAGTCGAAATTTTGACTCGTGTGCAAACGCCGAAGAATCATTTGGGATTTTGGAGAGGTGTATCCAAAGTTTAACACGTGCGTTTTTCTTCCGTCGTTCAGGGACACGCGGTTGAAAACATGTCGCAAAGTCGAAGCATCGAATTCGAGCACTTTGAGGAGAAGCCTGGACATCGAACCCACAAGGCCAGCTCCGGATCCCACGCCGGCTCCCACCACAGCGGCTCCAGGGGGAACGGCTTGGTCCCCAGCCCGGCTCACAGCGCGCACTGCAGCTTCTACCGCACACGCACGCTCCAGTCCCTCACGTCGGAGAAGAAGGCAAGGAAGGTGCGCTTCTACAGGAACGGAGACAAGTATTTCAAAGGCCTGGTGTACGCTGTGTCCAATGACCGGTTCAGATCGTTTGACGCACTGCTCATGGAACTCACGCGCTCTCTGTCCGACAACGTCAACCTGCCCCAAGGAGTGCGCACGCTGTATGCTCTGGACGGAGGGAGGAAAGTCACCAGCCTGGACGAGTTAGTAGAAGGTACCTGTGACATATTTTTTTAAAAAGTGAAGTCCATTAAACATAGCACTTCATAGATCATGTCGAAATGGAATATTGTGAGGTTGGTTCTTAAAGTTGGGGTACCTGTTTTTCACACTGTGGAATCAGAAGAAAGTTTTTTAATCGATCTAACTCATACCATTTGGCGCATTGTTGAAATTCACGTGCATAAAGGTTTGGTCCTGTGCACGGCTTTAAAACTACTTTTTTCAGACGTGGAGTGAACTGGGGAGGACCACCCAAGCGCAGCCAATCGGAGTGCTGCTTTTAGCTCTTACAGAATACGTCGATGTAAACCCTCATTCGTCCAGGTGTGGTCCATCTTACAGAATACTTTACTATTGGATGCAGACAGCACGTAGAGGTCTCATTTTTGTCAGAAAGTGCTGCTTTTACTAGATACTCTATGGTGGACAACATAAAATGTACTCATTTACACCTAAAAAAATCAGGTACCCCAGCTTTAAAATGCGTATGACAGATTTTTATGACTTTCTAAATTTGACTTCATTCTGTGTATTAATACATACCTCTTAAACAAACAACATTAATTATAGCTTTAAACCCATCAGGCTGCTATTTGTGGAGAAAAGTTGTAAACTATGTTACAGGAAGTAAACAAATTGATGACATCACACTAGGGAGACAAGGATTATGCATAATTTACACAAAATAAACTACTTTTTTGACATTTTAAACACTGATTCAACTAGAAAAGGCTTTAAAATTAATAAGCTATTATGGGGTGCTCGAAACCAAAATAAACATGGTGGGCAGTGAAAAAATTCAGCTTTTGAACTAGTAAATAATCAAATGTATGACTTGACTAATAATACAAGAGATATGGCCCACAGGGTCCGCTTGTCCTTGTTTCGTCCTGGTTTAAGCCCAGTTTAATTCAGATGTAGACAGGATCGGTCCTCTTCAGTTCAGTCCAGTTTTAATCCAAATTTAGTCCCAATTTTAATAGGAGTTGTTTGAGTGAATGTGTTCTACATCAGTCAATATCATATCATACTCTATGTGGTAGGGCTGAATGATTTGGGAAAAATAGCCAATTGGGGTTATTTCCACCAAGCACACAGATTTGCATTCTATGTTTTAACAAAATGATTCAGCACAAAGTTAGTTCGTTTATTTGGCATTTGTAGAAAACGTGCAAAAAACTCAGAGTGCACAGTATTCACCTTATTCCGGAAGTTGTTGTGGGCGCCGCCATCTTTTTCCGTTGCATTAGTTTACATGGAGCAGGCGAGCTCAACAGAAAATAAGTTCTACACGACTAAAAAGAAGTTTTCAGGCCGGAAATCGGTGCGTTGCTGACTTGTTTTTGCACGTGTACATTAAACATTGTAGATAAACCAATCTACTTTATATAATATTTTAGCAGTGAGACCTTTCCCTCGTTCACCATTTGCGCGAACACCGTTAGTCAAACAGGAAATCCCTTTACTACAAGAGTGCGGATCATAGACATAAAAAGAGGCAAAAGTGGGCGGGGCGGAATGGCTTTTTTTTGTTTAGCTCTTTTTAAACGGAATAAAACAGGATATTTAGTTGAATATGGAGAAAATTTTGGTCATTCAAAAACCTTTGCAATCTGCTAATTGCGTCTGTTCTAATTGCAATTTAGATTAGATTGCAATTGCTGCCCTAATATACTCTATGCCAGTGGTTCCTAACCTTTTATGTCTTGCGTAGCCCTTAAGCTTTGTCTCACACACCGAGTACGCCCTCATGCTTGTGCTAGGCTTATAAATCTGTTTGCTATAGTTGTATATTGTCCATTATTACAATTAGATTTTCTTGTTTTAATGATATCTATGTCCAGCTCCCTCCAAAGCACTCTTAAGGATGAAAAAAATACCACAAAAGACATTTTTATTGAAATACTGTTTCCATATCCCTGGTTGGAAAACACTCCCACATATACTGTACTATTGAACGTTGAACTCTTAAACATAATATCCCAAATGCCGCTGACCTTACGACTGCCTCTAAAAGAACATTCAGATATTATTGACTAAATAAAAGCTTTATTAAATGTCCCCATGTTCTAGTTCATCCCTCAGCCCCAGGCCAAATCATCAGCTTACATTGTACTGACTGTTGGACTCATTCAGTCCTTCAATCAATCGGAGCTTGTCCGTACATTAAGCTAATGCATACATATTTGAACGGAGAATCTTTAAATTGATTTGTAATTTGTTACCAAGGTCTTTTTCAGTTAATGGAAAGTTTTCACTATTGGATTTGTCACTATTATATACCACTTCTGCCGCCTATTCTACTATGACTCGGAGACGGAGAGTGACTATACCATTTTGGAAAATCACGACGAATCCCCATGTCATGCTTAGCTTTACAAAACAAATCCTCCCTGACATAAGCACACATATTTTTCCACAATATTATCCTACAACAAGAGCATTGACCTCCTGATCATATTAAGCCCCTTTTGCTGCCTGCACTGTGCCACGTCCACAATCCTCTTTCAGCATGAGGTTATTTACTCAATGTTCTGACTAACTTCTTATTGCAATGCGGATTCTCAATAGAAGCAAGACATTCAGAGTTAGCATTCAAACATTTTACATGGTCCTAAACATATAGTATGTTTCCGCACGGCATTAAATAGTATTAAAAGTAATTAAATTCATTTTCAAAAATAAGGCCTTACACCGAAAGCGTTAAATTCAATCCCCACAGGCATTAAATCTAAAAACTATTTTGAAAAAAGATTTCTCCATCAGAACAATAATGCAATACAAATAATGATTGCAGTCCATGTCAGCAGCGCGTGTCCATGACATTCATATTTATTTTGAATCCCAGATGTACTGCATTTATTTAATCTAGATGTTAATAGCTTTGATCAATCCATCTAAAAAGTAAAAGCTAGGCTCCAGAGCAGACATGTGCATGGTTTTTAATTTAATGTAAATTAGGTTTTTGAACATTGTAGTAGTAGTTTATTATATTGTCGTCATTCTGCTGCCCAATGGAATGGTTACAAGCCAGTAGTTTTGACATGATGAAAGCTTAAAACATAACACAGGTTAAAAAACAAAAAAACAAAAAAAACCCTGTAAATGTCTTGTTTTGATTTTGATTATGGTATTAAAAATAATGAATTGTAAAAAGCATTGCATTTGATCAGCTGAAACCTGAATAAAACCTTCGATGTAATTGTATATAGACAGGGATGTCCACAAGCTGAGAGAACACGTCCAACGTGCCCTCTCAGCTTGTGGATACCCCAACTGGGCCTTTAACAAAGTCAGAAGAGCCAAGAAACAGGACAGAAAGGATAAAGACCCCAGCAGGAGGGGTGTCTCTATCCCTTATGTCTCGGGCCTGTCTGAGAAGTTTCAAAGGATTTTTAGACAACACGACATCCCTGTCTATTACAAACCTGGCAACACACTTAAACAGAAACTGGTCCACCCGAAAGACAAGAGGCCGACAGAGAAACAGAGCAATGTAGTTTATTCGATAGAGTGCAGTGAGGACAGTTGTAAAGAACGTTACATAGGAGAAACAAAACAGCCATTGCACAAAAGGCTGTACCAACACAGAAGAGCGGCCTCCACAGGACCGCAGAGTGCAGTCCATCTGCACCTAAAAGCTACAAATCACTCGTTTGAGGACAGTGAGGTGAAGATTTTGAGCAGAGAGAAGAACTGGTTTGAAAGAGGAGTAAAGGAGGCCATTTTTGTAAAAAGAGAAAATCCTTCTCTGAACAGGAATGGGGGCTTAAGATTTAATTTAGCCAAAATTTATGACAGCATACTAACACCTTGGTCCAGATCAATAGACCAGTCAAATGCTAATGAGGCAATCAGTAGTGAGGAGGGAGCAACAGCCAGCTATCAAGATAACAATAGACCTTTAGACACAGGTGAAACTAGGTGAGGCCAACCATTAATCAACAAGATAGACCAATTAATCAAGTCCCAGGTGACAAACAAACAATCTTATAACAAAGACAGGAGTGCAGTGACTCCTCCCTGGGGGCTGGACTCCCACTACTTAGAGTAGCATATAAGGCCCAAGGTTCCCATACCAGCTCTCTGATTGACAATGACTTTTGGATAAAAGTCGAAACGTCTCGATCTTTAAACGGCGTCCGGATGACAACCTCTGAACCCCTTTCTACGATGGACCACACCTGGACGAATGAGGGTTTACATCGACGAAGTAGAATGAACCACTTAAATAGTTTGTTAGTATCATTTATGAATCTAATATATTCATTACTGAACCTTCTACAGCTGAAATTTTTATACAGAACCGAAAAAGAATTAAACTTTTCAACTTTGTGCAAAGAAAAGATACACACGATAAATATTGACCACCAAAAAATATTGCTCCTGCTTTCATTTATTGAATGATAGGTCGATATAGTAATTATCGTGACAGGCGTAATATGATTTTGTGGTACTCCATTGAGAAGTATCTTTATGTTCCCATTCTTCATCTGTCAATACAAAATGACCACTTATTTTTCATGTATTTAGTAGAATGACCGTCCAGATTATTAATGCATTTATATAGTTCAGATTTATGGCTTAATAAAGATTTTGGTCAGAGGGTTATAGTGGTCACAATGCTAATTCTCAATGTACTGGTCTATTTCCATCTCCTAACCTCCTAAAACCTGTGTGCTATATTCAGTTTTATCTTTTTCATCCTCAGGGATCTTGGGTAGATTGAGGCCAGTGGCTGATCTGGATTCTGCAGACTGTCGGTGGTTTCCAAATTGAGCTGAAAAAAGTTGTTTTGGTGCATTGGCTCAGACTAGTAATAGACCATTCTGCCCCCTGTGCGTCTGAGCTCGCCACGTAACACAAGAAATTGGAGTAATTGGTTGTTTTCTGTTTTCGATGTATGAATATAGCAAGGTTAAACTGAGCAGGAGGATTTATACGGTAGACACTTTTTAAGAAGTTTGTAACGTTCAAGCATATTTTGAGCACTCTTTTGCACTTCGGCATTGCATAAAATGTTCTGGGGGAGTGGAATGATTTAATGTGAGACACTGGATCGGGCCTGTTTTAAAAAAAGAAAGTCCCATGACTTGATTCACCAAGCTTTGCAACATCAGGATTGGATCAGAAAAGGCCTGGAAATGATTTGTTATTGAATATTAGTGAATATGTTGTTGATAAAGACAAGAACACCAAATAGAAGCAATGAGAAAGAACACAAACTTATCTAGCAAGAAATAGTTCTCAGACCAGACTTTATTGAGGGCCCCTTCGGTTTGGGGGCAATCAACTATAATGTCTGTAATAAAAAGTATTTATTTAAAAGGCTGCAAAAAGATCAGATTCAAAATATAAATAAAACTTGCAGAGTACACGCCAAAAGTATTAGTTCATATTGTTTAACTTATGTGGTAAATTTTATACTCCAATCCATAAAATTTTGGTGCAATATTTGAACCTCAGCCCTAGACTGGCATGTTTTAGCACATTTCTGATGGATTGCATAATCGCCTGAATAGTGTAATTGGAATAATACCAAAAAATCATGGTAAATGTTTTCACCCCTTGTTAGGAGACGTGGTCCCAAATGTAGAAATCAAACTCAAAAACATGAAACAGTCACAAAAATCTTGGCTGATGTGCAGATAAGTCTTGAAATAAGTTCTCCAAGTTGGCTTATTTTAGGGCAGCAAGATTAATTGAAATCGCAAACCATCATTTCCTCCAAAAATTACAAATTCTGTCTTATTCTGCATAAAAACTGTGTTCAAAATATGAACTGAATCCTAATATTAAAAAACAAAGCTTAAATCTAATCGCAATTGCAACATTTGTCAGAAAAATCGCCATCAGATATTTTTCCAAATTGTGCAGCCCTTGTTTAGCTGTAACATTTTTGCCATTTTTAGACTTTTCATGATTTTCTAATTTTGTCTTTATTTGGTGTTAATATCTGTTGTAGATATAAATTATAGTTTTACACCAGTCAAGTAGCCATTTGTGGAGAAAAGTTGAAAAATCTGTAGAAAGTTACAGGAAGTAAACAGATGACATCACACTAGGGAGACAAAGCCAGGCCCGTCGAAAGAAATTTTGGGGCCCGGGGCAAGGACTCTCACATGTTTTTCCAAATTGTGTGCACTTATCCTGAATGGAGTCAACAAGGAGACCGTGTGGGGGTGGGTCGTGCTCATCTCCTCATCCATGTAATAACCGTGGTGTTGACACATTAGTGCAGCTCTCAGCAGAGTTGATAGAGGCCATTGATCGGAGCCTGCCTGCTGTGTCTCTTTTATGTGAACCCCCACCCTTATGCCTGGATTACCCACAGCCAACACACTCAGGTGGACTCATGAAAACAGCACAGAGGGGAGCTGAAAGAAGTGTTGTTGTTGTTGTTTTTTTGTGGTATATCAAAGTGTTTATCCAAAAGTGATGGAAAAGTAGCAATTTATTCAATATTCTTTCTTTTTAATGGTGAAAAGTCCTCAAAATGTCGCTTATAAATAGGAAGTTGTAACCCAATGTAGAATACTGCAGACAGGGCCATGAAATAAATATATTGACTGATAATGTCGAGAATTAGCTAAATCTGTTGTTTATTGAGTCATTTAAGGGAGACATTTTTTGCTAAATAAAGTTGAGTGAGGTTTTAGCCTTGTTACAACAGCGTTTCTTCATCACTGAAGTTGTATTTTGATTGATTCATGCATGTCTTGGATTGTCGTGCGACTGAGGCTCTACTCTGAAAATTCCTGTTCTCACCTAAACCCTATTCCCGCCCACATCCCTGTACTTAGTTATGATTATTTGAAAAATTAAGCCTCAAAGTGATGCATGTAGGGTTCTAAAATGTCACAGATGCCACTTTTCAAAAATTCAAATATGACAATCTGCTACTTGTTACTTTGAAATGTCACTATGAAGAAGTTCTGCAGGTTTGAACGAAAAGTCAATGAAGCTGTTTCTATTATTAAGTTGCTTTAGACCAATATTTCAATTTACAATTAACAGAATACAATGACAACAACTCAAACCAACACTCAACCACTTACTAACAGAGGATTGGCTGTTACTAAGTTATACAAGTTATACAAAGACATAAGCTAATCATTGACAATTTGAAACAAATGGATCTCCATCTGATTAAAAAAAAAACAATTAACTGCACAGTAGAGGTCGGCGGGTTATCCAAATTGTATGTAGTGATTTGTGAATGTCGTTTTCAATATTGAGTTTATCGTTTGGAGAAAAAAAATGCAGCAAAAAGAGCTGTATAATAAAAGAAAATGAAAACGTGTTGTAAATTTCCAAATAAGGGCTATTTCTGCACCTCTGCGGGTCATTTCACATTTTAAAACCTCAACTAATATATTTTAATTTGTCTAGTTTATTTACTTTCAAAAAATATTAATTTTGGTCAGTTATACTCTCTCCTACTGCACTGCTAAAACCCAGAGAAATCATTATATAGACATTACTTGATGACATCTTAATGACAGAAGCAGTAGATATGACTGGTTTATTAGCCATGCTCAGAATACCCTCATCTGCTAACCACATGAGCCCCACACACCTCATTTCAGCCTCCACACGTGAGACCCTCCCCCTGGGACCACAGTCTGAGGGCCTTCCCTGTCCCACATCCCGCAGACATGATGGACAGCTCCACTTAGACTCTGCTAGAATCCAGCCCTGACTCTGTGCCCCCATCTGTGCTTTAGCTTTTTAATTAGCTGCTAGTTAATTGTACGCTTATTAAAACCAGGTGCCAGAGAGGCCGTCCCATTTGGCCTGTCACGGAAATGGGCCTCAGAGTTAGACAATATTTGTATCCAAACTTAAAGGTGCTGTACCTGTTTTTTACAGTACATCGAAATTGCAAATGAATGGACACAATAAACAAATCTCAAAGGCTGCAATTTTTGAAGTGCAATCATTTCCTCCAGAAACAATAAAATATCTTGTTCTATTGTGCATAAAAACTACAAATACTGTACTGAAGCACATTTTGTCAGTTCATAGATCTATTTCAGTGTTTTTGTCAATTCTCCTGGACATGTTTTAATGTTTTAATTATGAACTTTGAACAGAATTGTATTATTAAAACATAAATCGCAAATATAATCTCAATCATAATACTGGTCAGAAAAATCACAATTCGACCCGGTACATAAACTTTTGAGACATTTTCTTCTATAATTAAGCTAGCACTATTGTTACTTTGCCAATATTTGAAGCGAAAGACCTAATAGGCTACAGAAAAAGATGAACTACATTTAAACATTTAAAAATTAAAGCAATTCTGTATTTGTTAATATTAGTCTTCTATTGAATAGTACAATTCTTTGCGCTTGTTATTACTTTGTGTCATTGCAATAAAGTAAATTATCAAGCCAGGCCTACTGCAGTCCATGCTAGTTAGCGTCCTTAATTATTCACGATTTACAACATACTGCCTTTAAAATATGCCAACAAAAGCAAAAAATAAATAAAATATCTTAACTTTTAGATTCTATTTCTTTACATTTATGATTCTCACCAAAAACTATACTTAACTTGCTTTTGTCACTATATTTAGCCTCTCTAGATTGTTCAGATATGTTAGCGACAAATGTAGCATGCCTGGAATGTCATGCCACTTTCCCTTCTCATTCATAAGCACACATAGCCCTCGCTCCACCTTTGGAACAGACTCCACACATTCTTCCTGTGGTTTACATTCACTTGCCAAGCGCCGTGCATTTGTCACATGACTTTGTCCTGAAGGGGAAATATTTGTTGGTGTTAGCTGCAGTGTTGGAATGTTACAGATCAAATTGAAAGTGCTGGAGGAAGGCCAGTGTAGCAGCCCAGCGCCGGAGAAGAATGGAGGAAATGCAGGAGGATACTGCCCAGCCTCTTAATGTGCAAGTGTTTTGTTTCACTGGGGAATGTTAACTCCTTGTTGGACACACTGTTGTGAGGGTGTGATGTAGTAAAGACTCAGAACCATTGATTGGACATGTCTGTTGTCAGCCCAGAAATGCTATTTACTTTATGTGTTCCAAATGAATAGAATATCTTTGTTTGATCATAACAATAATTCCAGTCCATCGGTCTTATATAGCGCTTTTCCAAACACTCAAAGTTGCTTAATTTCTTGTGTTTTTATTCCCACCACACTTTGTGATGGTAGGCTACTAATATAGACACAGCTGCCCTGGGGTTTGATGAAGCACGGCTGCAAATATGTGCCATCGGCCCCTCCAACCACCACCAATCAGTCACGCAAACACAATGTTCATGCTAGGAAAGGTGGGGGGAGTGTCTTGCCTCAAGACACAATGCATATCCACCAGACTAGAGCCACTGCTGCCACTGATCAGCCTTCTCAGTGTGGTAAGACTCTGAAAATTATGTTACTTTAAACTAAACGGTCGGGTTTGATTCTCTAAAGCAGTCATTCCCAACCTTGGGGTTGGGTTGTAAATTTGGGTGAAAAATTCTCAGGGGGTCCCCAAGATTTTTTTTAGAAAAGAGGTCCAAACTAAATTGTGTGAATTTTAATGAAGGGCTGTTAACTATGTTACTATGTAACTGATGTTAATTGCTTATTTAAAATAAAAATAAAAATCTTACTATTCTGCAACATCTCTGCTAAGCACAAAATTATTATATTTTTGCATCTAAGGTAGGAAAAGGATGTTGGGGTCATCAGCATATCATGGGTAAAATAGGGGTTGCTGGGAGAAAAAGGTTGTGAACCACTGCTCTAAAGCATAAAAGTTATGTGTATCCCAGCAGCAATGGCAATCTATGTTGATGTTAACCTCCTCTTTACAGTGGTTTATGTCTTGTTTTTAAACACTGCAATTGCCATTTAATGTCTTTCATGTCATGTGCGTCAGTGCCTCAAGCTTAGATTGTTGTGTTGCTTCTCCCTTTACTGCCATTACTTTGAATTAAACTCATGATGAATAAAGAAAGTAATATTATTTTGTGTTGAAAATGACAGATGTCTAAAAATAGCTTTTTTATTGTGATTGTGGTATCCAAAATATGTATCAAGAATCAACCCTATTCCTTTTTTATTGAGTTTTAAATTGAGTTTTATTATGCTGACAGGTCATTCCACTTTGCAGTGCCAACTTCTGAAGTTCAACTTTATGCAAACTACAAGTGTATAGACTGTTTCTGAACTCCCTCTCCTCATTTTAATGCTTACATTTAATTTCTGTTTGCGTCCTGTCCAATCCAAGCATCCTCTGTGATATTGACACACAGCCAGGTACTGAAAAAGAGAATAACTGTTCCATGCATTATTTAAAGTAATATAACAAGGAGAAATATCAATAAATATGCGTCCAGAAGTATTTAAAAAGCATGAATGGAAACCTCAGACTTTGAATTGTTTAACTTAAGTTCACTCTTTGCAGGTGAGAGTTACGTCTGTGCCTCAAATGAACCTTTCCGAAGAGTGGACTACACCAAGAACGTCAATCCCAACTGGTCTGTGGGCTGCAAAAGCAGCACTTCACGCTCACTCCCGTCGCTCACCGCGCTAAAGAGTGACCACCAGCGGGAGACCAAAGACTTTATCAAACCCAAACTGGTCACAGTCATCCGCAGTGGGGTCAAACCCCGTAAAGCCGTGCGAGTCCTCCTCAACAGGAAGACGGCGCACTCCTTTGAACAAGTGCTCAGTGACATCACAGACGCCATCAAGTTGGACTCTGGGGCGGTCAAGAGGTTGTACACCCTGGAAGGCAAGCAGGTGAGTGAGCTAGCTTTAGCTTTTCACATGTCTGGTGCAGCTTCAGCGAGTAATAATGAATGTCATGTCAACAAACAAGCAGTATGGCATCTTGGGATGATTATGATTATTGTAATTGTAAGGATTAAAAAATAATACAATATAAATAGAATCAAAATTAGGTCTTTTCAGTTCAATCTATAGTTTTAAAATGTTAAATTTTTTAAAATTTAAAAAGTTTTTATCTGGCTGTTTTTGTCACATTGACTTTATTTTATCATTCATGAAGTTTGATTTTGTAAAGTACTAATGTATTGTGAGACTATGGCAATGGAATACAAGATTTAGATTTTCATGATCTCATTAATCAGGAATTATAGTTTATATATATATAGCTAGGAATTAATTAAATAAAATGTTATGCAGTGGTGCTTTACTTTGTTTTTAAGGTATTACTCCCGGTAGATATAGTTCTTGTGCATATTGCAAAGGTAAAGTTGACATTTGTAATATGTAATATAGTTATGGGCAACGGCATGTTTTCATCATCATTCAACCTCCAGGGAGTTAACAGCATGTCTGAATCCTTATCCAAGTAAAAGTAGACTCATTTTTGCAGAGGTGGCCAAAATCCACAATAGCACAGAGTTAGAAATAATAGTACAGCTGGCTGGAGGTATTGTGTGTAAAAGTGAGATAATGTGGCAGAGGACTTCCAGATGGGACAGGGAGACGTTTTGGCTCAAGGTTTAATCCGTAAAAGTGCAGAGATTTATAGGCTTCAGCTGTGTCAGCAGTCTGGGTAATTACTGCACATTTAATCATATATTACACAATGATACTCCTCTATTATCTGAACAAGACTCTAATGAATGGGTTTTTTGTCATAACTATCACAGTATATTCCTCCCTTTCATTCACCACTTTACAGACATATGAGCCCTTGACAATGGAAGCCCCATCTGTGTTGCATTTATTTCACACTATTCATTTACAATTCATGTTAAAGACTCCCTGGTGATGTGAGACGAGATGAACTTGGACACATGCTGCCCAATCAAATAGATTTATACTGGGGTCACATCTGGGGTCACACTTAATATAGCCAATTACTCATGAATAATCATAATATTACAGCTTGGCCTGGTATTTACTATTCTGAAGAAGAATCAGTGTAATTCTGCTAAAGTAGAGTTAGATTTTTAGGTTTTTAGTTAAAGAATTAAAGTAAGAATAAATCGTTAAGGTAAGTTAATAAAGTTAATAAATCATTTATTGAAATAATCTTCAGCTAATTTAGTAATCCAATAATCGTTTTCTAGACTTCAAACATGCATGTGCTGGGAGAAGGGGTTTTTATGACACATAGAAAGCAGTAATTAACCCAAAATTACGTAAGATTTGTGTTTTAATGAGAAAACCAATCAATTATAAATATACTCTATGAAGATGTTCTCAAGCGAAAACTCTTTAGCTTCATTTCGATCAATTTTTGCAAAAAATGTCATATTCACGGGCCTTTCACAATCTAAGCAACTAATTGGTTAATTGAAAGACTAATTGCTAGATTAATTGATTACCAAAATAATTGGATTATAGAGCCCTATTGCAAATTAAACCTATGAAATAATAAAAATAAAAACCAGAAAGCAACATATTTCAATCTTATATTTGAGTGTGTACTATGCATTTGAAAATGTTATCACATTTAGATTGTCACACATATAGATTTTTTATGCATTCAAGTGGCCTCAGAAAACAGTAAAACCTTTATCTGTCTTCATTAAAATATATTTCATTATTTTCTCTCATATATGGCTAGAAAGTAGGGCTGTAGTCGACTAAAGAAATTCTTGCTTGACTAAAGACTGGCCCAATCGACCGATTAGTCGACTAAATAAATTAAAACTATGAAGTATCTCCATTTATCGGACCTAAACTGCACTCAAAAGACAACTGTGCTAAAGTTCATGCTAAAATAACTTATACAGAAAGGTACAACAGTGTATTTAGTATGTTAGACTCCAAAATTTTAAGCTAACTCACTCCATATCATTTTTGCCATATAAATCCTTTGAATATTAGTCGAATTATAAAAATCTTGGTCGGCTGAGACACCATCGACTTAACGACTAAAAGATTACAGGCCTACTAGAAAGGTCAAAGGTTACGTTGCAGTGACTAATCAAAATATAATGACTTATTAAGGCCTGTCCACAGCTGCTCAGTGCCAGACCAACATAACGGGGTTCAGTTTGATGAAGCAGGGCCAGCTGACTGACATGAAGTCCTGATGTATTTATTGCCATCAGCTCTGCACCAGCTGCTCCCCAGGCACCAGCTTCTCCCCAGGCACCAGCATGTCAGTGTAGAAGACACCATTAAATACTTACTCTGTGGCAGTGGCATGCAGTCAGGACAAGCAAGGCAAGCAGAGATTGACCAATAAAATCCATAATAACATATGTCAAAACTAAAATTAAATATCCAAATAAGCCCGTTTTCCTTTCACTTTCACTGTCCACTGAAGCTGGGCTGGAAGTCAGACCAACATCACACGATCTCTCTGGGTGGAGTCTGCATGTCCTCCCCGTGTTCCCGTGGGTTCTCTCCGGGTTCTCCAGCTTCCTCCCACCGTCTAAAGACATGTATGTGTTCAGGTTAACTGGTAACTCGAAACTGCCCCTTGTGAATGAATGTGAGAGTGAATGGTTGTCTGTCAATGTCTATGTCTCTGTGTCAGCCCTGTGTCCAGGGTGTACCCCGCCTAAGGCTCAAAGTCACTGGGATAGACTCCAGTCACCCGCGACCCCTAACGGGAACAAGCGGTAGAAAATGAATGAATGAATGAATATCCTAAATACATAAAAGATCTTGTTGGGCTAATACTCCATCTAGGAGCTTCAAATCTGAATGAAGCCACTCTATGCTCTTGATATTACTGACAAAAAGCAAATGCAGCAATCAGGCTTGATAGGCTGGCTGTTTTGCTGTTGGTTATGGATATGGCTTCCATTTATTTCAAAACCACAGAAATATCATAAGTGAACAGTGACTTTGCAAGTTTCCTCAATGTGGCAGGATGTCTAGACAGGGATTGTCCCATAATGCATCTCACCAGATTGTAATGTTGACTGTTGTTGTAGTTGAAGATTGACAGCATCAGAGCGGAAATCCTTACTTGTCCTGGTCTAGTGGAATTAGTTGATTCCATAGAACTATTATAGGCGATTACACTTATCTATATGACAGGTTAGACAGGTTACACTAAAATGTAGTGAACATTATATTTAAGATTTTACTAAACATTTTACCCGTTTATCTCCAGTTTGACCGTTTTTGTAATGTTTATAATTGTACTCCCTGGTTGGACATGTGCAGCAAACATGACATTATGTAGAGGTAATTCAACAGCTGTTACCTAGCAACCATATTACCAATACCAAATTAGCCGATGCAGCTCTACTTACCCGGATAGACTAACCCAGACATGAGTGTCTCTGGATAAGCGATACTACAAACTTGATCAGCACCAGCCGATGTATTAGAACGGTAGAAAAGGTAGCTCTGTGTACTTCATGTATGAGAAACTGTCGTATAATCATCATAATCACTAAATATACTAGGAATTAGAGCTGCATGATATTGGAAATGATTGCGGTATGCGATTTGGCTATTAAGATCTTCGATATCGATATTATTATGATGTTTTAATACACTTTTTGAGGCTGAAACTAACGATTATTTTGGTAGTCAACTAGTCAGCGATTATTTCTATTGTAGATTGAGACTTAGAATAAACTAACATTTTTAACCAAATGTTGAAATATTGTGAATGAAGCTTCTAGATAGAGTGTATAATGGAGGAAAATCAGAAATAGTCTATTATTTTTTTGACTTTTTTCTTTAATAATGTAACAGTCTTTGTTATAAAAGTCTTTAAGTTTGTGTTTTAGCGTCTGTTTGGTCCAGAGAACGACGACCATCATCAAAATACAACTGGAATTAAAGTTTATAGTCGACTAGTCACGATTATTCCACTAATTGTTGCAGCCCTATTTTTGATGCAATAATGTCTGTTATATTAAAATAAAATAAAAAACAACAATACAAAACCGAGGCTACTTTAGTTTGAAAAAGCTAGATTTTATTCATGATTTTCCCTTTTCAATGTTTTCATTTTGAAAACAATGTCTATCAGATGGAAGACTTTGGTGTTTCTGCGATATAGTTTGTTTGTTGCGATATCGTTATTGCGTCAGCCAATATTGCGATAGCCTATCAACACTTTTGCGATATATTGTGCACCCCTACTAGGAAAAATAATCATTTTAAAAGGAATCATTTAAAAAAGTACAAAGCAGAGGAAACACTGGCACTGCATTCATGTGGAGTCAGCACTTAGCAGCCAATCACACCCAGGCAAGTTACGCCACAGAGAAAGTTCACGTGTGACATATCATACAGCGCCTGAATGGACTGAATGAACATTATGCATTCATCTTATTAACTTTATTTATTTTAGACTGATTTTACGCTCAAGTCTTGAAATCAAATTATGTTGCTTTTATGGAGGATTAACCCGTTAAACTGAAACCCAAATCTTTGCCAGGGCTGCACACATCCTGCCTTTGACAACTTAACTCAATTAGAAGGTCCATGTTACTTAAAGGTGATCTGCAGATTCAGCACTTATTGCTTTATCTGGAAACCTGTCCTTGATAAACGGCTGCGCTGATGAGTGGTGGCACGTCGTATTGGCAGCGGACAGTGGATTGCAGGGGCTCTTCCTGTACCGCGCGCCCCTCGGCCTTCTGGGAGCTCGCTGAAGACGCCCACACAAATGCAGGGAGATAATCTGACAGTGTGGTTTGTTTAGCTGCGTGTGTTAGGGAGACTCTCCGCCCTGATATGGCTCTTCACATCCGGAGAGCTGCTATTACACTGGGCTGCTGCAGAGCTCCAGACAGTGTGTATAATCAATAGAAAAATATATACTGAGGGGAGTAAATCTAGGCGGATAAAATGTACTAATATTTGCTCAGTTTGAATTTGATTTACTGTCCATTGTCAGCAGTATATTGATTACCATAAATGATATTTTGTCATTATACTATCCACATTTTGGGTATATTAATTACATTTTATTTTGTTATTGGTGAGATTTTGTGTATGCATTTGTTGTTTAAACTGAGGCCATGTTTGGTTATGTTCATGAATTAGAATTAGAATAGAATTGTCAAAAGGAAGGAGAAATTCTCATCTTTGGCTCACCCCCACATAAAAACAGCACGTAAATAGAAACAGTAGGAGTCATGTAAAAAGTACATTAAGAAGAAAGGCATATGTCTTATCTCCCAGCCTTAGTTTTTGCAGTTTTCTGAATCTGAAATGTTTACCTAAAAATTATTCAGTTTGCTTAGAGTGAGGATATGCATGATTATACACTTTGACATTCTGGTAAAGTGGACCATATTATCCAATAAGATTTGCATATTTAATACTGTATTTTGACTTAAAGTGCCTGTATATATGCAGTTAAGATACATATATTTCAGATGAGTTTTTGATTTTACTTCCTGGTTGTAAATGATGACATGCACCAAGATTTTTTTATTTGACAAAGAGAAATACATGTGAACACCTTTATTTCGTTGAAACAATGTTTAAAGGGTCAAAAAGTAGTTTCTTTTGTGTAAATTATGCATAACCTTTGTCTCGCTAGTGTGATGTCATCAATTTGTTTACTTCATGTAGTTTTCAACAGATTATTCAACCTTTGTCCACAAACCACTGCCTGATTGGTGTAAAACTATAATTTATATTTACACAAGGTATTAATGCAGTGAATAAAGTCAAAATTAGAAAATCATAAACACCTGTCATATGCACTTTAAATCTGTATTAGATTTTTGCTGTCCTTAAAACGTGATAAACAGAACTACTTTAAACGTTTTGCACAATTCCACGTGTATTGCTCGCTTACCTGACGCACTCTCAGCTATTCCCAGTTATTCACCGCGATGAAGCTCATAAGTGCCTTTAACAATTCTCTGATTCCGTCACAATGAAGCTAACAACAACTAGCATGCTAACAGCGCACTTCCTACTTGACGGACAATAAAAATTAGATGCAGAGAGCGCACAGTGGAAGTATTTTCTATAGATCAATAGATGACTTGTTACAATAGAACTGTACTAGGGAAGACAGGTTTTAGTTTATTACTTGAAAACAAAAATGGAGTACAGCCCCTTTAACAGCCTCAACCAGAGAGCGTCCTTACACCTGCCATGAGCACAGTCAGTTTGCCTCTGAGCTGCAGCCACCATCTGCTCCTCCAATATTGAACCAAAAAGCCTGTTTATTGAACCCTGCCCTAAAAAGGAGGTTGGCTTTTCATCTGATAATATAATCCTTTCTAGGGGCATTACATTGACTAGCATTCATTTCTTGAAGACTGATCCCAACCTTATCCATAGTTACAACCTGTACCCTAACCTTGATTTATTTGAACCCATATTTAACTTTTTAGATAGATATTTAGTATTAGTGATGAAAATCAGCAATAATCTGTTCTTTTTTTTTTTTTGACATTTTGATGTAATAATGTCATGTTTTTTGTTATATGTGTTTTAGAGTCCAATTAACAATTAGTCGATTATCAATTTTTATAGTCGAGTAGGGACAATTAGTCAATTAATTGTTACAGCCCTACAGATTTTAGTTCCCACGATGCAATAGATACCAGTAAATAAACTAGCAGCAGTGGTTCCCAACCTTTTTTGTTCAGAGTACCCCCTTTGTCTCACACTCAGAGTACCTCTTAACTTGAGTTTCAGGGAAATAATTTGGTTTACTTGTCAATTATTACTATTATGTTTTGTTTTGGTTATATTTATGGTCCAAGATACTCCAGAAAGATGCCAAATTTAGAACCAATAACCATTTATTCAGATAAAAGTACATTTCATCTTCTTTTAAAACTTGAATCCATTGTAAATACCCCCTGGTAATTGATCATGTACCACTTGGGGTCCCCGTACTCCTGGTTGGGAAACAATGCAAGCAACCATTTACACTACAAAAAATAATATAAATCTTGTGATTTGAGTATGTTTATACTATATTGTCTTTACTTGTTTACCAGCCAAATAAATAATAATAATAATAATTCTGTTTGCTTGGTTTTACAGTTTTACAATTAGATTTTTCTGCATATTCAATTTCTTTCAACATATCTTACTAGATTCACAACAGTACTGTAAAGTGAAGTGCTAGTACAGCTAAATCTTGAATGAAACAACATTTTAAAGCCTAAATTTAACCATAAACCAAAGTCAATTAACCAATTCAACACTTTATTCTTTCTCCAGCAGTCAGTGCAGGTCCAGCTGTCAGGTGCTCTGTGCTAAGAGTCCCACAAAGCATCCTTGTCCACACTCCATACTTCTAAGTTTGCCTCCGTTAGCTTGTGTTTGCCTTATCTGAGCCAACAGAATCAGCTGCCGTCTTTCAGGCCGACTCCTGCTTTACATGTCAAAGCCGAGCGGGCAGCCAGAAAATACGATTTCATTATTTCTATTCCGTAATTAGTCTTTTCATTCTATTTAGGGAGCACTTGGCAGTCCGGGGCAGGCAAGAGGAGGCGTTTTGTGGCAGGAGGTGTGAGATAAGGCAGGGAAGTGAATGGGTCAAGTAGAAACAAAAGCAATTGTGAGTATTTGTCGTAAAATAAAGCAAGTATTGAATGAGAAGAAGTCTGAATGGCAAAGTCGAAGAATAGTGAAAATAAATGAGGTGAGTGAAAGGGGTCAACCGGAACAAAAAGTGCAGCACTTATCGAATCTTATGATGTAATCTATGACAACTATTTTGGAATAACAGGCACATTGTGATTTTACAATGTGATTCTGTTCCATGTTATGAGTGATATTGTTTTACAGGTGCACAAAATCAAATCCAACGAACAGGTTTTTAAAAATATGACCTGTTCTGTACTTTCTATTGTTTGTCAAAAGCGTAAAATACATAATATCTGTCATGCAAGCTGCCTTCTCATTAGAAATAGTCGACATGTACTTTCTTTTACATGATGTTGTTTGTATTCAGAGTGAACTTAAACTTCAATTTTTCTTTGTCCTGGTGTAATGTAGAATACTAGGCCTAGTCCATTTTGGTTTTAACCATGTGGCCTTCAGCCATCTGTGTTCTAAAGCGAAGGATGGTCAATATTTAGTGGGTCATATTAAAACATTTTCCATTTTTTGATGACCGTTTGGTTTGACAGATGCCTGTGCCGTGAAGGACAAACCACACACTTGTTTGTTTGCTTCAATAGAATGACGGTCTACTATTACATCGGTTTATATCCAACAAACCATTAGAAATTCAAACAGACTCACAAGTACGGTGCAAGGTTTATCTATTTTTTGATGCCTTGAATATGATGAAGGTGGATGTGATTGCCTGACAGTGACAGACAGTGACTGACAAATTTATCAAGTAATGCTCTCGGTAATGTCCCAGAACACAGGCAGTACTGAGCGTGTGCAGAACATAAACTGCTCCATTGGTGTTATCAGTGAGGATCATCAAGATTCTGCCCACAGGCCTCTACTTTAGAGATCAGCTGGGTCTTGTTAGGTCACAGCCGCAGGAGGCCTAGTGCATTTCATTGGGCAATAAATCATATTCCATTTCAAAGGCATTTACCGTTGATCAGGAATAGGGCAGTCATTTTCCATTGCATGTTATTATTAGAAATGACCCTATTGACAAGCTGTGCATCTTTTTTTGATCGGCAAACAAAAGTCGGTAGGTCACGCTAGCACAAAGCAGACATTTAGAAGCTACGCAATTTAATCAGCGTTATACAGCCAACTTCAGTTCTACCATATCAAAGCTAATTTAAAGCACAGGGGCTTCATTTAAAAAACTTAACATGAAATTCTTACTAAAAAAGCACGTACGCATCAAACACAAACTTCCTCTCTAGCTTCTTTTGCAAACGCTAATCGAGGCAGCCTGGGTCAAAGTTCAGGGATTACAAGGGCACAGCAGTAGAATCATAACATATGTTTGGGGACAGGTGTTTAGATATTATTTTAAGTTGCTGTATAAAGTAAAGAGAAGTATTGTTTTTAAGGGTTAGGGTCAAACAAAAGTTCACGCAAAAGTTCACACTGCAGTCATTCTTGTCCTAATTTTTGTCTTGCTTCTGTTCTTGTTTAGTGTAAAGGTAGATTTAGAGCGTAGACTTTCTGCAGTTGAACTTGCTTTAAAACTGGGTTACCTGACTGTTTTTAGTGTAATTTTTTACATTTGATTGTGTGATTGTGATGTATCTTGTAAAAGCAGGACTCTGATAAAAATGAGACCTCTGCGTGCTAATAAGCTGCATCTAATAATGAGTATTTTGTCTCGTAGTAAGAGCTAAACGCACCGCTCTGATTGGCTGCGCTTGGGTGGTCCTCCCTAGTTTTACTTTGTCGTCTGAAAAAAGCTCTTTTAAAGCCGTGCACAAGACCAAAAATGAATGCATGTGAATTTTAACAATGTACCAAATGGTTTGTGGAAGCGAGGGACGAGTCGGATGGATTAAAAAACCTTCTTCCGGTTCCGCAGTGTAAAACTTAGGTACCTCAGCTTTACGTAAAAATAATCAATTAGAATATGGCAAAAATAGTAAAGTAAACTAAAGTACAGCATGTTTTACCTAAAGCCTAAATAGGACACAGTGAAGATAGTTAGCATTAACAACACAGCACTGTACAAACCGAAGCTGACAGTGTGAGGTTTTGGGGCCATGCTGTGCACTGGTGGGCTGCTGCTGCTGCTGCTGTGAACTGATGCATTATGACACCATTTTAGACACTCTGTGATGTTGAAGCCTCTTGGCCTAAGCTCTGTCTAATAATAAAGTGTCCTCTAATAAAATTGGCACCTTTTCTGCAGTTCTCCAGCTGTGCAAGGCGACTTTTAAGTAACTGGAACTGTGCTCTTCCTGGCTGAAACATTTAACACTTTGTTTTGCATTCAAAGGTGTTTTGACCCATTATGCTTTGTTGGACAGAACAGTAAGCAGCTTGAAATGTAGACAAACAGTGGGAAGAAACATTCAGAACATTTTTGGCGCTGGGAATTGACCTTGACTGTTTTGAGACTAGCACAAAGCCTGTAGCATATGTGCAACAACCAAACCCCTTGGCCATAGCATAGCTTAAATTGTATATTACAGGTTAGATATTCACTAAAGTGCAGTGAACATAAATATATTTAAGATTTTGCAAAAGATTTTCGCTAGTTTTCCCTGGTTTGAGCTTTTTAGTGAAGTTTATAATGGTCATTTTTATTACTGAATGGACCAAAGCTTGTCTAGTTCATATTTGACGTCTAAAAATACTTCACAACACCATTGTTTTGTCAAATAAATTGTCAAACTTTGAGATCTTTCTGCGGCGAAACAAGTTAATTGACAATTGAGATCATCCTCAACTAATTTAGCAATCAAGTAATTGTTATCTGGACTTTACACAGAGAAACCGGAGAGTTGAAAGAAGAGGCATGAGGCTGGAGTTCTAACACAGAGGAAGTCAGTACAGGACCTGGGCCCCGGAGACGTGAACCTAAGACATTGCTATTGCATGTGCATTTCTGTCCAGCCTGGCTAAACTTCTCTTGCAGGGATTAATGTACCTCTGATGACAAAGGCCACGATAACAAGAGCTGAGATGCAGCAGGCCCAGCACAATAACCACATTTTCAGTGCGATATTTTTAAGTTTGATATTAAAACAGATAATATCACCTTAAACGATATTATTGAAACTATTTGATGCCACTGACACAGTCACCCTAAAGCTGGATAATTTCAAACAAAGTGATTCTAAATGTGAAATATTGTTAAAAGCATGAGCTACAATAAAGTAATAGCGGAATGAAACAGCTTTTTAGTTTGTTGGTACCAATAATGAGTCATAAAAGTAACATATTTCACTCTCATGATTTGAATCTTACAAAAAAACAAAAACAAAGTTCCCCAAAGTACATACAAAATGTCCACACGATAAATATTGAGCCCCAAATATACCGTTTTTCTATCTTGTATTGAACAAGAAGTCGATATAGTAAACATCGTGACAGGCCTAGCTGGCAGTGCTTGACTGACACAGGGTAGAAATGCTATTTTTCTCCATCATTTAGTGTTTCTGATGAAAATCCTATTTTCTGCAAGTACACTCGATTAGGATCTTCTCAAGCAGCTTTACTTTACCAAATTTGACTCAGATAAGATCTCTTTTCACAGGCCTTTTACGATCCAAACAAACTATTGGTTAAGCAAAAGAATAATTGCTAAATTGTAGGGCTGACTAAAGACCAGGCCTATCAACTGATTAATCTACTAAAAGGGGGTGTGGCAAAAATATATCAAAACTATTAAGTATTTCCATGTATGTAACCCAAACTGTTCTCAAAAGACCAAAACTGCACAGAAATTCATGCAAAAACATACATTTTTAAAGATAAGTACTAGGAAACTGTGTGTTTATATGTTGGACTCCAAAATCTTCATCAAACTAACTCCATATCTTCTTGTTTTTGCTGGTTTTGCCATATAAATCCTTTAAATCTTAATCAAATAATTAGTCCACTAATAAAAATGTTGGTCGACTAAGACACCATCAACCAATTAATCGACTGAACGACTAAACATTTACAGCCCTACTAAATAGATCAGATAGCAAAATAATAATTCACATTCACATTGCATTGTTGGGCAACAGAAAACCTTTGTTTGGATGAGCTGTTCTTCTTGGAGACTTCACAGTTGAGTAGTTGCTGACGAATTAGAAGGTCCATGAGTCTGCTGATTGTTTACAGAGACCAGACTGGATTAAACGCCACCATTTATGCAGGTCAACAGCCATGAAATTAGCACGGCCGCCTATTGTTCACTGTGGCATTAGCATTTGCATCGTCTGACACGCATACTCATAACATGGATCAGGGGGTGGTATAGATTATGTAAAAATCTGAAGTTGTTAAGTTCAGATGCGTGAAATATCTTCTTTTCCGGGCCATTAGTATAACATGGTTCAACATTTACTTGTTATTAAGTTTTCTATTGTTAATTACAGCCCTAATCGGGATTCAGTGGACATTTGAAACATTTCCTTAAGTGTTAAACATTTGATTTTACTGTTAGTCCAGGCCTGGCTGGGATTGTATTCTGCAGCCTATGTTTTTGCCCAGCTGGTTTTCTTGCAATTTTAACCACTTTGGGAGTGCAGTTATGTGCTATTGTCATAATGTCTTGTGACAATGTAGAGCAATACAGAGCAATTTTAATAGTAGTCTTTTCAGTTTAGCCTCCTTGTATAATGACATTTTGATCTGACGTAGATCTGACGAAGTTGTAGTTATTGTAATTAGACGGAAGAAATGTTCACAGCGAGTCTGGAGATGATTTCAGGATTTAAAACGGCAAAATATTCTCAGATAAGTGACATCAGTGATCATCTACGTCAGTGGTTCCCCTGTTTTTGTCTCGAATATCCAGAATACCCCTTGAGTTTTAGGCAAATAAATGAGTTCAATTGTCACATATTGTCAGTTGTCAGTGTTGAAGAGGGAGAGGATTTTCAAATGAGCATTCATCAAACAAACGTGAATGAAGCTAAATACTACTCCAGGTTTGTTTTTGATGACGGAACAATGTTAGAACATGGCTAAAAGCTCAACAAAGTCAATTTTGCATAACATTTGTCCTTTAAAGCTTACCCGACATTCACACAGTCATAGGAAGGAATTGGTTTTTCAATATAACTTTCCTAGCTCTCGCAAACTGTTTGGCACATCATACACTTTTATTCACATGCATGAATTATGGGCATGTACAGAGCTTTAGAACTGCTTTTTTTCAAACGGTGAAGGGAAGCAGGTAGACCACTTTCTCACAGCCAATCTGCTCTGAGCATTTGGGTCTTTTTTTCTGCATTTGTGATTGCAGCAGTGATCTGATTAGGTCACAAAATGCTTCTATATTGTACTACTTTATGGGGGGAAATGACATTTACTTATTTACAGGAACAAAATCGGTAACTCCACCTTTAAGATAATATTGTCTTCTTTGTGTTTTAAATGAGGACAGGCATGTAAGCTTGTGTCAAGTTCAGTGTCTGAGGGGATATGATTATGTTTCCATCCAGACATATTTCCAAACTGTGCATGTTCAGACATTTATTTCACATTTAATCCCTCCTTTGAACTCTTCACTCAGTATGAATTTGAAGAGCTGGGCATTTCTGTACATGTCCAGAGAGAGACTTTGCTTATGAATTAAAAGTCTTAGGTGGATCGGAATCATCAGACAGAATTTCCTCAAAATGGTTGGTGTAACGGTGCAAAGGCGGTAACTTCATTTTCCCATAGACTGTAATCTTTCTTTTCTTTGTCATGTGTCTTTCTTCTGTGAGGTATTACGTATAACCTTATTTATCTGACTTGGCTATTATTCAGAGTTTGGTAAGCTGTGGAATAGAAATAACAGCGTAGTGTGCTGCCGGGCAACTTGATGTTTTTGTCCTTGAATTGTGGACAGTGTTGCCATGCTCAGGAGGCAGGAGTCCAGCTGGGCAGAGTCAGAGGAGGTCAGACGCCACAGAGGAGAATGTCACTCCTCATACAGTGTGTTTAACTTTAGTTTAGCCTGAAGACACGGCCCTATAGTGTAACAAAATATAGCAAACACTAACAGACCGAGACAGGTAGTAGTTGAGCTCTGGTAAGTGACGGAAACACAGGGAAGGATTTTTTAGCATCAAACTGTAACATAAGTAAGGCATCATTTCACATTTTGTTCATTGTAAACCTCAATATTGATCTAAAGCTTCACCTTAACTAGCAGCAGATTGCCATTTACATGTTTTTATCTTTTAAAAAGTGGCTATGTGACATTTTAGAACCCTAAATGTATCACTCAGACTCTTAATTTTTGTAATAATTGTAGTTAATGTGCCTATGACAACTAAAATGCAATTAAGTTACATATATTTCAAATTCTGCTAAAATCTTTTCAAATTTTACCCCAGTTTAGCTATTAATTTGGTTCTAAATTTTACTTCCTGGTTGTAAATAATGACATCACACTAGGAAATGACCAAAAAACCATCCAGTACAGTGCACCCAAACTTCTCACAGACTTTTTTATTTGACAAAGAAAAATACATGTGAACACCTTTGTTTTGTTGAGTCAATGGGTTTAAAGCAGGCATGTCCAAACTCAGGCCCGGGGGCCAAATGCGGCCCTCAGACCAATTTTTCTTGGCTCTTAGGCTTCCTGGTGAATTGACCCACATTGTCCTGATAAGTACTATTTACAGCACATTTCAGATTTTCTACAATTCCAACCTAAATAAGTAACATTTTGGTGCAATACAGACCTGATATTAAGGCACTAAGACTGAATGTAGATGTGGTGGTGCTTAAAACATCAGATAAAAGCAGCTTTTTTTAACGTTTCGCGATTGATTTGTGGCCCTCCGCTTGGTCTATATTTCAATATGTGGCCCTCGATGGAAAAAGTTTGGACACTCCTGGTTTACAGGGTCAAAAAAGCAGTTTCTTTTATGTTAATTATGCATAACCTTTGGCTCCCTAAGACGTCATCAATTTGTTTACTTCCTAAAATGTTTCAACTTTTCTCCACAAACAACAACCTGATTGGTGTAAAACTATCAATTATAATTACGAGGTACTAATACATGGAATAAAGTCAGAATGAGTAAATATTAAAAACCTGTCATACACTGTCCACTTTGTCCACAAACATAATAAAAACAACATAACATACAGCTTAAATTAAACAAAAACAACAAAAATAGTGGGGATCAAGATGAAATAGTAAAAACTTCACGTAATAAAAAAACTTAAACAATTGCGGACAATTAAAAAAGGAAACTTTTCCCAATATGCTGCCATGGTCACACGGTAACCAACCCCCAAGTAATTGTTTTGTCTTTTATCTTTTATCAGCTTATCATTTCAGTCTCAAATATTAAAGTTCTTGTACTAATTACAGAATTCTAATTTTAACAATTGCAATACTTTTGTTCGGCCTTTTTGTAAAGCACTTAACAATATTTATTTTTTCAAGCTGCATGATATCGTATTTTGTGAGTGAGTACATAGATTGCCACACAACTATCCTCTTGAAAGCGCTCCCAACTGCAAGTGAATATGTTAATTTGCACTCTAAAGCTATGGCACACACAACTTTAAAAGGTGATTTAATTAAATTGACAAAACCTGTCACCTATTTGACCTTCTTTCACTCTCACCTCATCTGAACAGGCCCCATTAGTCTGCATTCCCCTGTCTCCCATGGGTGTCACCACTTGGCACTCCAGCACTTTATCACCGGCCCCAGCTGGCACATGGGGAGGTGTGCAGAGGCGGGAAGTATATTAGAATGCATAAGACTGTCCTGGGGCATTGAGACAGCAGATCTGTTTAGGAAACCTTGTGTAGAGGGCATCCATTTTTGTGTAGGACAGTGCGATTTAAATTTATACTGTAATGTTTCTTAGTGTCAATTCCTCCTTGTTCGTCTTCTTGTCTCCTGTCTGTCATCGTCAGCCAAGAGAGCCAGACTGCTACCTGTGCCTGTCAACCAATCACCTCTCGAGACGTTCACCCCAACTCCACCGGAGTAGCTGAACTATACTTAACTATTACTATTCACTATAACTATTCACGCAAGACTATACCCTTAACCATAGTCTTGCGTGAATACCAGTTAAGGTATTTATGAGCTCAGAATGGCACATCGTTTTGTGTGTGACGTTTGGGACCTTCGTCGCCATTTCGCATTTCCTCGCGCTTTAAAAACAGCTTTATCCCAGGAGCTAAATAAAATGTTTGCTAAATAAGCTGTAACTTGCACCTTTTATTGGTCACCTGTGTGATTTTTTTTTTTTTTTTTCCAAATGCTAAGGGCATTGACTCTTTTTCATGTTTTCCTCCCCATTTTGATCAGCACTGGAGCACTTTCTTCAATTGTTTGTAAGCTATGACCTTATGCCATTTTAAATGTATTGTGTGTATTTACTCTTTTTTTGTTTAAATTTGGTGCAATATTATGAGCAAAATTAAACAAAAATAGGCACTTACCCCCCACATTCTGCCTCAGCTGCTCTGAATGGGGTAGCGCTTGGGGTGGCCAATAGAATTTCAGGGGTGGCCTGTGGCCCTGATCCCCCTAGAAACGCCAACAAACACAGCATTAGTGCATGTTATAGAGATAGAGACTAACCTTAGTCAATTCAAAACTATAGTGTGTATTTACCAGTGGTGACCCAGCAGTTATTGGGTTGTTCCACAGCTCAGTTTACTTTTTTGACTAGTAACAGAACATTTTTGAATGTTTGAGCCCAAGCTCAAGAGTATAATTTAATGGTAATATAATTATCTGTTGGAATGCTTATGTAACTAATGCCATTCACTCCAGCTATTTTGTACCACTGTTATGTGAAATATTATGGAATGCCTGTTCAAGGATGACATCTGGACAACATCGTCAGGAATGCTTTTCTTCAATATCTTCAACATTAGCAATATAATTACATACCAATCTATATTGGCCAAAATATGTTTCATAAAATAATATACCCTGTGTGTATTTTTTTTTGTTCATTCAGAAATAAAAAAAAAGTTTTATACTCTTCTAGACAGATACATTGTAATATTATTGTCAGTTTGATGTTGGTAAAATCAACCTGGATTAAAATGCTAAAATGTAAATAATCATTAGTTGTTGTGGTGTGGTGATGGTCTGTCTTCATACCTGCATATGTCCACTGTCCCTGCATGTCATGGTCCCTGTAGAGGACCCATCTGCCACCTCTCCTTCTGCTCCCCTCACACATCTTGTAATAAACACCTTCAGAGTCTGTAAACAACAGTGTCAGAGAGGACAGGCTGGTGCGTTTGTACATTTTTTGCTTACCTTGATATTTGGTAACATGAGTAAAATGAAGGGATCAGTTTATATCACAGTAGTAGTAACAGTAATAAGTGTGATAACGTCAGTATTACTCAAGAAAACGTAAGGTGTAGTCATCCAAAACACAAACTTAGCAGGTAAATTCTAGGTACACAGTAGTAATGTTGTACCTAGACTACAGCGCATTGTGCCTCTGCTGAGAAGGTGATCGGCTGCAGCCTTCCATCTGTCCAGGACCTGTACATCTCCAGGACTCGGGGACGAGCAGGTCGGATCACAGCTGACCCTTCTCACCCTGGACATGGACTATTTGAGCCACTCCCCTCGGGCAGGAGGCTACGGTCCATCCGGACCAGAACCTCCCGCCACAAGAACAGTTTCTTTCCCTCTGCCGTTGGACTCATGAACACTCTGTAACACCTGCCACTTTAACCATATATTATATAAGAACAATCTATTTGCACTACCACATTTGCACATTGCACTATCTGCCAACTGTACATTCTGTATATAGTCTATCTTAGTCTATTTTATTCTAATTTTATTTTATGCATGCCTTTTTATATATATTTTATTTTATCCATTGCTTTATGTTGCACCTACGCCGAAGCAAATTCCTATGTTTGTGAATTTCACTTACAATGGCAATAAACCGCTTTCTGATTCTGATTCTGATTCTGATTCATTTGAATGGTATAATATCAGCTGAACCAGACAGAAAACTTATAAATAATGTGAAAAAATTATGTAACTATTATGTGTCAGTAAAAAGAAGACTTATTAAGAAGGTTATCAAATGCCACAATACACATTTTGTCAACTGCTTTTGTAACTTATCGAATCATACAGCAAACCAATACTGTTGTTTCAGTCATTTTATTTAAAGGTGCGCTGTGTAACTTTTCTGGTAAAGGGCTTGCCACCTACTCGTTTATTGCTTTGCCCTGAATGTTCCACAGTAATTATTTCTATTGACCAAAAATACCTTGAAAAATATGCATTCTAACAGTGAGCGGGCTTGTCTCTTTACAGATCTGGGGTCTTGTTTTTAAAGCCTACGTACGTACAAAAATGTTGCGTACGTGACTTTCCTCGTTAAGTTTGTAAAAAGACAACTTGACAAGGAAATGAGCGGTTCTGTCCACAAACTCCGAGGGGTTCAAAGACGAGGCAGAAAACGATAAGAGCCCGGAGAGACATGAGCATGTTGGAGTGCGTTTTTGGAAGTTTGTGTTTAGTTACGAACTTTTTAGTAAGAATTCCACGTTAAGTTTTATAAATGAGACTCCTGATCTGTAACCTGATGTCATCCCCTGCTTGTATCCATGGAGATAACACTCTATAATTAGATGCCGAGTGCACAATGGATTCTAATTTTACAATATATCTGTATGTACTGGGGCAAAACAGATTTTAATCAGGTACAAAATCGGGTACAACCCTCTTAAGTTTGTTTAAAATGACACGTATACTCTGAGTCCATATACTGCTGGTAATATCCATAGAAGGTGAGATAAGTTCCTGGTTTGTTTCTCCCGTCCTCGTTTGTCTCAGTCCTGTCCTCCCACGCAGATGCAGTGACAGACTGTGGACAGCAGAATAATGCAGCAGATCGTCGTCTCCTGAGGTGGACGTGGGTGTGAGAGGAGCCAGGGCTGCAGAGAAAATGACAAATGTCCCTCAGGCCAGCTGCAGAACTAACTGCTCCCATGACTCGGCACTTTTCAGTCATGTGACAGCACAAACGCTCAGACATTCGCACATTATGTTCACACTTATGCATTTCCCAGGGCACAATAAATGCTTTGTGAACCATTATGTTGGAACTCTAAATGATACAAAATCACATTTATTAGTAGAAAAGTCTACTTTGGGGCACCTTTGTTGTAGCGCTGCTCAATTATGGTAAAAATTATAATCATGATTGTTTGGCTTATTATTGAAAGCATGATTATTTCAAACAGTTACTTCTATGCTTCTATGTGTTCAAATAAACGTGTGGAGTGAAGACTTTATAGAATTTATTAGTAATGTCTTAAATGTTTAAAAAAAGTCTATATAGATTAGAAATAGTTTAGGTTTAGCGTGGCAGAACAAGTGCACATATTTTTTTGTAAACAGAAGGTAATTGGTTGTATTTTCAGTTACAACATTTTTGTAATTGAAAAGAGTAATACTGCTTTGACTGATGAGGAATGGGAAACTATATAAGTACAGTACATCCCAATGGAGGACCACAAAATCACACGTGTGCAAAGATTCTGTTGGAAAAATATGTCACTTTTTACATGTCTAAAGTGCTATCTGTTCACAAGGAAATGCGAGCTGCTGGAGGAAGTGTGCTTGTCAGGAGGCTCATCGTCACCGTGTGTTTTGGGGCTGAAACCCAAAAGCCATGGATACAATAGATGGATAAGTTTGGAGTGTGCTTTTGGTTGCAGATAAAAAGGCCACAAAAAATGAAAGACACAGACTGGACAGACATAATAACAGACATCAGAATATTGGAACAAATGACATTCAGACTTAATTTGAAAATGGATACGTTTGACAGACTGGACTGGACGGGATGTTTTTTTTTGTGCCTTCATTTTATGTGGATGCTTTAAATTGTTTCCTTCTGTGTTTTTCTGCTCCTTATGGGTGTGTTCTGTTTGATTTGATTTATTGCACAGCCTACTTGGTTGGATAATCAAAAAAGTGTAAAAACAAGTAGCCTACAATTATCTGAAGTCCATGTTGCGTATTCAAATGTTGCTTCCTTCTCACCAGACATAAACACATGGTTTTCTACGTAAGATGTGTCATGTTACTAATAACTGTGCTGGCATTTCATTTTTATTTTATTTTTTATGAATAATGCTGGTTTGCACTCTCATTCCAGGCCCAACACTGCTTAGCTTCTAGACTAGATTTAGACTAGATCGAAACTCTCAACATTAAGTGTCCGGTGTTCGAAGGCAGAGTGAGAGCATGGTTTAATAATATATTAATATGGCCAGGACCAACACCAAAGGAAGATGTATCTCAAACAGAGATAGAGTAAACCTTTGGAATAATCTAGATAATACTCTAACAGAATCCACATCATTAAAGGCATTCAAAAAAGGTATGAAAAGAATGTGATGTGCAGTTAGAGAGGATTAGAGCGTACTTAAGATGCATTAGATATGATTAGAATTCATGGAAGGGCAGTGTATGTTCTAAAATGAATACGTATGCAGTTTAACTATAAAATTATTAGAATTTAATGAAAGGTTATGTATGTGATAATATGAAGATTAACGGTAGTACGAGTAATAATATGTAGAGTAATAGGTAGTAATGTGATTGAATTTGTTTGTGTTAAAGACAACACCTTAATTAATAGTTTCTGACTTTCTCGTTTGTTTCTTGTTTCTCATTTTGCTGCTTTACTTTGATTGTAATATGTCCTGTTATATGTTAACGCATTTTAAAACTCCTGATAAAGGAATAAAGTGGGACCTAACAGAATCTCTTGCGTCAAATTTCGCCCCATAATAGCCAAAAGTGAAGATATGGAGTGAGCAAGCTAAGGATTTTGGAGTAAATTGTGAGTTTAATCTAATTTAATAATAAATACATTGTTTCCTAGTACATTTCTATATAAATTGATTTTTTTTTTGCTTTTGATTGTTTTTTTCATGCAGTTTGGCTCAGATACAGAGATACATAATAGTTTTGCCTTGCCACACCCCTTTTTAGTTGATTAATTGGTCGACCAAGAATTTCTTTACAGTAGTCGACTACAGCCCTAATAGCCACGTCTGTAAACAGTTGTTGTATTCCTTCTTCAAGTGGTTAAATGCCGCTCATCTGCCTTGTCTTCCAGATCATGTGCCTGCAGGACTTCTTCGGAGAGGACGATGTGTTCATAGCTTGTGGTCCAGAGAAGTTCCGCTATGCCCAGGACGACTTTATGTTGGACCAGAGTGGTAAGGGCTGCAGAGCCTTTGTGACTGGTAGGCCAAACTCCATCACTAACCACACACTCCCGTCTGTACGTGTGTAGTGAGTAGCAGCATGCGTCCTCTCATCTGTGCTTTTACCTCATTTTCATTGACTAACGACATTCCCTCTGCATCAATTAATCGACGAAAAGCTCAAAAAGTTATTAGTATCTTGCACAAAAACGACTGTCAAAACAGAGAAGCACTTGTAAACAACATCTTCATTAGTGAAAAAAACAGATTAAACATTTCAGTCACTCCCAAAACCACAGCGAATCCCTCCGTGCTTTCTCATTTCTGTGTTGGCCATTTAAATCCTTATAAAAGCTATAAGGATTCGACTAATGTAAAATGTGGTCAACATAGGGTTCTACTGAACAAGGACCAAATCAAGTCTGCATCAAGACTAAAATAGGCTCAATTTAGAACCAAATAACAATAATGATCGACTAAAGGACACCAGACCTTGTTTTGCCCAATTTATTTGGTCCTATACACATTTGCAACTTAATGATACAATCAGGGTTCGTATGGGTGCTTGAAATTCTTGAAATGGCTTGAATCTTAATATATTGTTTTCAAGGTAGGGAAAGTGCTTGAATTTTGGAAAATGTGTTTGGCAATTCTTGAAATTTAAACTAACCAATCTGTATCCTATGTATTTTGAGAGTAAAAAGCAGTTAATTGGTCTTCGATTTGTTGTTTAAGACTTGATAAGACTGCATTGTGCTCTTGTTATAATGTTATACTCCACCTTGCGCGAGTTTTCAGGAAATGATTTGCCCAAAATTTCCAACTAAACACACTTCATCAAGTCCATTTACTTTTTATAACATTCTCAAAGTGTGTTTCAGAGAGAAATATATTACATTATTTAGTTAACTTCAAAAACAAAGTTGAATACACTTAACAAGTTTTGTTGTTTGTTGCCTTCCTTAATGCAAAAACAAGACAGTGCCTACAAATACAAATATTCTGAAAAAACCTACCTTGAAGGTGCTTAAAATGTGCTTGAATTTGACCATTTTAAAAGGTGTACGAACCCTGTACAATGTGGAGTGCTGGTTCATTGTTTCTTTAGCATAATTTAAATAATTGTGTGCCTACTTTAGCTAATCAGCATGTTTTGGAAGAGGCTGTAGTCCTGCATATGCGGCAAACAGCACCTTTTAAAACCAAATGAAAAAATATTGATACATTAAATTATCATCTTTGAAATATGACTATATCTGTTGCACTAAAGGCTTTTCTTCGAGCTATAATTAGCTGACCTTTTACAATAATCCTGCCAAGTGCCAACTGTATTTCTAATATTTTGTACTGTGAGATTTTATATTATTGAATCACTAATACATAAAAACCTATGCAAGACAGTAGAGAGTCTTTTCAGACAAGAGTTTGTTTTTCATACTTGAGTGTTCTTTAGAGTGTCACATGTTGTTGTGACCTCATTCACAGGTTTTGGCACTGTTTTCCTGCCGGTAGAGGCAGGATGACAGTGCCATCTGCAGCACGACCTCTTCAGGACAGTGTCACAGGTTTGTGTGAGCAGAAAAGCCCTTGTCCTGGTTTATAGTCCTGTGGACACGTTTCTGTGTTTTCAGTTGTCTCCGTAATCCAACTACAATGTAAACATCTTAAGCCCCATCGATGTTTGCTCTATCCCACTCCATAACGTGGTTCTCTTTTATTCCAAAATAATTTATTAGTAGAAAGTCAGGATGGATTAACTAAGGCTAAGGATTGCCATAAATAAAGCAATGTATGAGTCTGTGAAAAGGTTTTTCTGGATGGAAAACCCCTAGGAAGGATTTCCTAAAACTCTTTTTAAAGACTTTTTAAATATTTAAAAAAAATTAAATACTAATATATTAAATCAATTAAAAATAAAAATGAATAGTTATATTATAATTTAGTGATATCTGAAAATCAAAATGGGATCCCAGTCGAGTAAAGATCGTCCTGCAAAGGATTTTTGTGAAGAAGGTCTAATTTTTATGAAGAAAATAGCTGAGTGGAAAGCAAAAGGATTTAATAGAAATATGAGTGACAGCAGTCTGGTGGCACTGAGAAACAGAATAAAGAACTGAAATAAAAAGCCATTTTGAATCTTTAGAAATCTGTGAAAAAAGCAGCTGCAGAAAGGAAGGGAAAATAATGTGAAAATAGAGAAAGAAATCTAAAGATTTAGACAAGGTTAAAGGACCATTTCAAGTCACACAGCTTTATTTATCTGGACTCTTCTTTTTTAAAATATCTTTTATAATGATTGTGTATGTCATAACCTGATTTGTGATTTTATTGTAATTTGATTCTACCTTGTGTACGAATTATGTTCCACAAATAAACTTACCTTGCCTCTTATGGTCAGAAATGTCACCGCAACATCATGTGACACTCTGAAGAAGACGGCAAGGGAACGGTCAAAACTATAGGGATGAAAAACAAACTCTGGTCTGAAAAAAGAATGTCTTTAAATAAATAATCAGAAGTCCAAATGCACCTCATTGGACTATGCAAAATACTGTTGCTCTGTCTGTTATTTAAATTGGCATTTTTTTCTAAATACAAACATTTGGATTATCATTCATATTAACAGTCAAAAACACAGCAGCAAAAAGAAATGCTGATTGTGCCACCCCAGAACCTCTAATCTTTCATCTTTTATGTTGTCATGTCCTCATTGTGTTTCATTCTGCGTCCTCTATAATCTATATCTACAAAGTGAGTCTTGTTGTTTAACTATCGGATTTGACCTGTTCAAAATAAATCCACATTCAGACCTACTTTAGAGCTCCACAAGTGTTGAACCAGAGCTGGACAACTTTGCAGGAAGGAAGTTTATTTTTATCCAAAGTATTGACATCCTGTTTGAATCTCAGTTGTTTTTCCAGGTTTGCTCAGGACTGGAAGGCTCATCCTAAATGCATTGTGCTAACTGTGCTAACTGTAGCTGACATGAGAGAGATCGATGAGGCTTGACGTATCCAGACTTATGCCCCAGTTACACTCTTGTGCTCTACTTTGAGAAGGAGGGCTGGAATCAGGAACACAGTACTGCTGAGGCTACGCGAGAAAGACATGCCATTGCAAATATACCAAAATGTAGGCCTAGTGACTCATCTGTGACTTAAAGCCTACCACATTTTTTAGAAATGGAGGCGGCACCGGTCCTGCAACAGAGGAGAAAGAATACAATTAGAGTAAAATCACCAATGTTTTTTATTGTTATATTAAATGCTATATATTTAAATGTCTGACTAATGCTGCAGGGTCATGGTTGAAACAGCGCTTGAGGGTCTGATAGTGTTCAAGTAGTAGTTAAAAAGCAGAGTGTTGTTCAGAGTGTGGTGTAATATAAGGTTAATTCATGCAGCGCTGACCCTGTGAGTGTGTTTGTGTCCTCAGAATGCAGAGTGCTCAAGTCTTCATCACACAGTCGTTCTGTTACTCCCAACCGCATCAAGAGCCCGGGGCCCACACGGAGAAGCAAGTCCCCCGTCTCTGGTATGAGAAGTGACACGGCACAGCACATACAAGACACGCTTTTGTTCTTTGGTTGAGCTATGCATGTTTGGTCAATGAGCAATATACTTTTTTTTTTTTTTTTTACATTGCTAATTTATTTTGCACAGATTGTATGTCGGGTGATGTTCTGGACCACCCATGAGAGTTATATAGTGATGGAATAGGTCAAATAAAAATGCTAGATGGGGTCAAAATGATCCGAAGATAGTGCAAGGGTTACACACAAGGAATATAAGTTTTACATCCATTATCTAACATTGACTTGAACATTGATGTTTTTTGTGAGTGTGTCAGATACGATCTGAGCTGTAGAGGAGCTCAGGTGAATCCGCGAAAAGTATCATCCACACAGAGCCATTTACGTGTTCCTCCACTTTTTTTAGATAACATCACAGCCCGGTAATTTACTGACCTTTATATAATGTTTACTGTAGAATCCTCGTGCCTCTGCAGCACCGCAAGCCACAGTTGGCACGCAGAAATAAATAAATAAATCCACCACAAAGTTTGTCTCCATTAAGTCTGTTTTGAAGCTTTGTCATTAAATTCCAATGAGATCTGAAGCATAAGTCGCTCTCTTTGTCTCTTCTGTAGACTTTTACATCCTTCTGTACCTTCCTCTGAGCTCTTCCCTGTTGATATTGTCCACATTCATATAGTTTTGCAGCATGCAAAATCATTTCAATTCTTTCAGCGTCTGTATGTAATCTAACTGCACGACTTACAATCATAAATGGCCAAAACGATTTTTTTTATCTACTGACTCGCAATCTGTTTGAGAAGGCAATTCTATTCTCTTATTGAAGTCCTCATCCACCACGCTTGCTTTTTAGCAGCATCGGTATACAACAGTTTTTGATTCACTCTGATATTTATGATCTTCTTTTCCAATGACCTTCTAGGCCAGTCAGAAGAACAAACCCGATGTCTTCCATCACAGTACAGGCACTTTTGTTCCACACCTCTTTCCACACAAACCTCATCTTCACAATGTCCCTTTCTACAGCTCGCACACTTCTTCACTCCCTACACACACTAGCAACATGGCTGTCATCTTCACTGGCGTTGCATCTCAGTGGATTTCTCACACACTCCAGCAAATGTGAGGCACAGAGAAGTGCTTTCCTTCTTAACACCGTCAGAGAACCAAAAGCCTCAATACTCAAAGCTTTATCCATTTGTTTTTTCGTGAAACATTCAATAATAACAACTCCAGTTCTTGTGACTCTCACTGATCCTACAGCTCCCAAAGTTTTATTCATGAACTGCCCACTTTGTGAGGATCATTGAACACTCCATTCACACGATCAATAGAAATCATTCCAACGACAAAACACTCCTCATCAGTTGAACAATCACTTGAACAACTTTGTTTTTTCTGTTTCTTTTCCTTCTTTGTATCAATTTCACTCACCTCTCCACTCTTAGAATTCTTGCACCAAGTATCCTTGCCCATCCTGGCCTTTTGCTGTACATTCAGAATCTTTGCCTGGTTATAAAAAACAAAACAAAAAAAGTACTCTGGAATATTTTGAGGTGTTTTGAGTTGTGAATTATTTGTTGTTGTGACAGAACTAGTCGAGGGAAATTAACTCGTTTTTCTTTTTAATCTTTAAACAGCAAGGCGACCTGTGCACTTTGCCAGCAGCCGTCCTACAAGCAAGTCTCCAGGTAAGAAAATATAGAAACAAGTAGAATGAAACTGCACTGGGCCTTAAAGTGCTAAAAATCAACTTGTGATCTCATCCCTGTGTTGATGCTTTTTGGGGGCATCGTGATTTAAAGCTTCTCGCTCTAACACGGGCACCCACTCACTCCTCCTATTGGTCAGCCTCGGAGTGAGTGACAGGTGGATGTAACCTATCACAGCGAAGAGTGAGCTTCAAAAAAGAAAGCTGATTTGATTAACATGATCAAAGTATAATTGTTCATTGGTAATGCTTCAGGTGCACCCATCTTTTAAAAAGATACTTATTATTTTTCTTCAACATTGTGTACATGAATTGTTGAAGTCTTTTTTTCCCTTTTACAGTAAATGGCTTCTCAAGCAGCCAGTCGTCTTCTTCCAGATCCAACAAATCTTCTACGCCGTCTCCCACCAGCCCCAGAACCGCTCCCGGATTTAAGGTCAATTCTATTTTTTCAGCTCATAAATATTAAGCTGGATTTATCTCTCTACAGAATCTTACTTTCCCCACAAGCTGGCAAACTGGACTGTTTCTTTTCATGCCAACTTACAGATTTAGATGAGAGTGTTATTCACTTTGAAGATGCACTATGTGACTTTTCTGGTGGAGTCTGCCGCAATAAGTGTTAACATCTTTGTAGACAAGCAGGAAAATCTACCTTGTCCGCCTTAAAACACTGAACATTGCGCTGCAGCAATGGGTTTGTAAAATGATGACATTTCAGTGTAGACATCAGAAATCACAATAACTGAAAAAAACAACTTGTAATTTCCCTTGGGATTGTCAAGGCATGTTTGGAGAAATGGAATAAATGCCACAGTACTGCGTGGTGAGCTTTGGCTATTGTGACATTCTATAAAAATATAAAGTTATACTATGAGGGTTGTATGTGTACTTTGTGTTGTAGATCAAACTGACCTGTGCTTATTTCATTTCTCAGATTCCTAATTCAAACCACGTGTCCTCGCACACAAATGGAGCCGTGAACAACCACCAAGAGCAGAGCAGCCGTCTCAGTCCAGAAGGTACCCCTTTCACTTCCTCCAGAAACTTAAACGGGACGTACTGTATTATGCAAAATCAATCTCAATGAGCTTTTAATTGTAACCTGTTTCCTCGTCATGCGTGTACTCAGAGTTGTATTTTGATTGATTTGATGTTTGAGTTAGCCCTGTATTGTCCTGCAACTGAGGGTTGAGTGCTCAGAAAATTCCCCATATCCCCGCCCACTTCACTATACTAACTTGTGTTTACTCAAAATATTTAGATTCTGGGTAATATATGTAAGGTTCAGGAATGTTGTAGGCCTAGAGCTATTTTACAACAAAGAAAAACAACTACTGCTTGCTACAGTGAAGTGCAGCTATGAAAAGATGGGCTTATAAATTTGGCGTTTTTAACAGGAAGTGAATGATTGCAGTTTACAATTTGGAGAATATTTTATTTGAGCAATGAATCAATCATGTAGATTTCTTGTAATGTACATAAAGACATTCATTAAATATAACAAAAAAAAAAAAAGCAAGAAAACCTGTTTTAAATTAACAAATAAATACTTGAATACCTCAAGATTTTCTTAATTTGCTCGAAAAGGAGTGGGATGAAGTAATACTTATTAAATCCCACCCCTTGCACACAATCTGTTAGATAAATATTTTAATATGCTTCCTGTACATACATCTTTTACGTCAAACTGCTAACTACCCACGTATACAAGACAATTAACAAAAGCCGTTTCCAAAGTGCTGCACATAGTGAATAAAAATAGTAAATGGAATCAAAACAACAAGGTAATAGACTGATAGGCATAAATAAATTAAATCAATTTAAAAATCAATAAAAGACAACGGAGTACTACACAACTCAGCAAACAACAAAGCTGTGTAGTGTATGGAATCCATTTAGGTGAGACTTAAATGGTTTCCTAATGGTTTAACTTGATCTTGAGCTTGGCCAGGATCACCTTTAGAGTGTGGATTTATGTCTGATGTTCATGGTTAAATTGTTTGGGAGAAAGTGGCAGTCCATTAATGAAATTCTTAAAAACTATCAAGATAAAACGACTTTTCCAAAACTTGCGCACTGCTATTTTGTATTAATCAGTATTAATCAGCAAAAGACGAAAAAAGAAGAAGTTATTACAAAAGAAGTTATTACAAATAATCAGTTTTTTGACTTGTTTTTCATTGCAAGATTGCTTTGGCCTAAGTAAACTTTTTATGTATCATCTATTGCCACCTCTGGGAAGGGCTAAGCTCAATTTCAAACCACACATTCTCACTGGCAAGGACTATAAAGTGTCTTGCCCAAGGACACCACAGTATTTCAGACCTTGGAACTTAAACACTGGTAGTAAAGGGAAGGCAGTGAAGTGGCTGGAGAGGCGCTGGTTCTTCTGCTGTAGGAGGTGATGGCACAGGAAACAGTAGCATGTGAGAGGAGAGATAACATATTTATATGAATGGCACAGTCCTGCACTGGAGAAAAATACGCATCTCTGTTAAACTCACAACAGTGTTTTTTTGTTTTTTTAAGTAAACAATAAAACTGATTTATTACAAACTGAACCAATCCCTTTCTGTGTGTCTTTCCTCTACAGTTAATGGCAACCGTTACCAGCCCTCCTCGTCCATCTCTGAAAAGTACAAGGTCGGCAAAGTGATTGGGGACGGGAACTTCGCTGTGGTGAAAGAGTGTGTGGAGAGGTAGGCACTGCACTGTTAGTTTATGGTGAGGAGCAGCTGTTAACACTGATTAAACCTACAATTACCTTAATGTGCTGATCAGGAGCCCATTCATCAGGCTGTAAAAGGCTGCATCAGGTTTTAGATGTTCATTACACTTCCAGTAGGTTATATAAGCCACTGCAGTGATAATGCTAAAATGATAAAATCACCATATTGGTCCACTGAATATTGTTGCAGAAGCAAAGGTCACAAATTTGCTTCCACGCCATTAAAACCCAAATGGTGTATGTAAATGAAACTTTTTAATTATATTGTAAATGAAAATATTGCAGTCACTACAAAATCCCACACAGTATAAAACAGTTTAAGTTAGTTCCCGTGTGTGTTTTGTCACTGTATTGTATCAGTTCATTAAAAGTCCCATATGAGTCTTAAGTTTAGTGATAAAAAGTGTTTAATAAGAGAAATGTCTTTATGTTGGCTGCACTGAAACGAAGCACAATATGATGTGGAACTGCAGCCTCACACTGAAGAAAAGTGGAGAAAAGATTTTTTTTTTTACGATGGTGATTACATTTGTGTTTTATATTGTCGAATCAAAATTTAGTCTACAGCAGGTTTGTAATAAATCACAATTTTTCTAGTCCAAGTCACAATCTGTAGCACTCTGGGTGCGTTCACACTTGCTCCATTACCACATCAAAATTGGGGCTAAACTTAACTTTGAACTAAACCTGGACTAGACCAGGACTAGACTTGACCAGGACTAAACCAGAACTGTAACAGGACCAAACCAGATCTACATTAGGACACAAACTAGTCCCAAATCAGCACCAAACCAAGACAAAAGTGAACTCGCAAAGTCCTCACAAAGAGTTTTTTCTTCATAGCCATAATCACTCAGTGGGCCCCAATGTTATTCTAACTTTGAATTAACTTTGACACTAAAACCGCAGTTCAACAACTTGTTTTAAATCAAATCACAGTGCCAAGGACTGGAGAACTGAAACTAGTCAAGTCCAAGTCTAAGTAAAAGTGTTTGGTCCACAAGTCCTCCAGTCAGTCTCTTCTGAGTCAGGGCCCTTTAGAAATTAGAATTAAAACATGAGTCCTTGAAATGACGAGCAAAACGAGACACAAGAACCAACACAACAATCATTAATTTTAGCAAATGTCTTCTATTTTATTTGACAATCTTGCTGAATATCTTCTTTCAATTTTGAATTTACTTTATCCATTTATCCCTGTTTGAAATATCTAGTGTGCTTTAAATGCTCTAAATGGCTCAATATTGGCCGCAGTAATCAAAATGTCAGTGTGCTTTTGAGATCGACTAGTTTTATGTCTGCAAAGGGGAAAACATTGTAGAAGTCAGCAGATGTGTGACTGTCTGTTCCGTCTATTTCCTTCTGCATAAACTTGGCTGGGAGCTGTATCCTGGTCTTGGGTGTAATGGAGCCTCAGCAGTGGCCAGTAAATTTGGATTAGAGTCAGTGTTGCAGACTCAGTGCTGTTTTTATGGTGCTCTCTAATTGCCTTGTGTCTGCTCAGGGCCACGGGAAAAGAGTTCGCCCTGAAGATCATCGACAAGGCCAAGTGCGCCGGAAAGGTACCTCCGGGGCTGGGCTCATTACTGTAAAGGGATGCAAATGCAGTGTGGTGCACAGGAATGGTTTAAGTGAAAGCCCACTTCATTTCATCTGTTTCAGGTTGCTGTTAGACTTAACTTTCAATACATGTTGGCAAAAGCATACATGCCATAAATGTTAGCTTCAAAGCTAAATATGTTCATCATTTAAGGACCTTTATCTGAGTACTATTTCTTCAAGTTCAGGAAAACACTGCAATATGTAACTTTTCTATCTCCATGGAGTTGTTATTGCTTTGCCTGGAAAGTTCCACAGTTTGGCATGAATCTAATCCATTTCTATAGAGACAAGGAGGTGACACCAAGTGGTCGAGTTACAGGTCAGATCTGTGGAGAGGTGACCCTGCTCACAGTAAGAATGCATGTTTTTCATGAGCCACATTTCGACGGGTTCACTCTGGAGCAGATTGGAACAGTTCAAATGTGTCTTCACTGTCGTTACATGTTCACATGGAAGTACAGCTTCCAAAGCTCGCTTTCTGCTCTTAGAACGGTTTGGCCTAAGATGATTGGATAAGAGAGAATGCAGACAACAAGATAACAAAAAGCAGATATAAAATGAAAATTATAAGTTCTTACCAAACTCTGACTTGATCTTGTGTTGACTCTGTTTTATCCACTGATGGTAGATTTTATGTTGAACAGACAAACTTAGCAAAACAAAGATAGTGCACTTTAGCATCAGCTGTTTCCAGTGCATATTGTGCCTAACATTATCTAACCCTATGCATTTTATAAAGAGATGCGAGAAGTGAAAGAAATGAAAAAGAAAAAAAGGATGATAAACCTGAAATAGTTTCTTGTTTGCTCTAGCTTTGGACTTGGAATCACTGAACTTCTTTTTGTGAATTGCTAATTGAGGTACAATTGTGATTTAATCTGTTAAGAAAACATTTGTTATGTTACATAGCAGAGCAGGCTCATGCTGCCATGAAATCATCCATTCCAAACCGCTGTATAGCGAACTGATCGGGGGCCAGGGCCAGTTGAAACGTGTTTTTGAGCAATAAAAACACCCTTAATTGAATCAGTGCAAGATGGATACGTTTAATGCCATACAGTGGATTATTCCAGGCAAACCAACATCTCCATGGAGACAAACAGGTAGCTGACAGCCCACCAGATAAGTTACATTCAGTATGGCCGGGGACAACATTTTATATTCAAAGACGTTATTGGATGAGAACCATGTGGATACCACTCCCTGTAACTTTCCCAGACAGTTGTTTCTCTGTCATGGTTAAACATCAGGGTACGAGAAGGGACTAAGTGGGCGGGGCTTGCAGTTCTTCTCTCTTGGTTCAAAGTGGGCTACAGGCCCCCTTAATGTTTTGGGAAGATTTGACACTGCTCCCAAAATAATCTACACCTGACATTTGAATGAGGAGATTTTGTAACACAGACATCATTGAATAAATATATGAATGAGTCGGTCAGTGGTTTTCTCCATTCACACACACCAGATGAAACTTACTTCAGAAGACATAAGACTGCTGCTGTCATATTACTCTGCCAACGATGATGAACAATGATCGTTTTCCACTGTGCATTATTAAGGCCTACACACTCTCTGTTGTCCTTGAGCTATCAGAGCACATCTTTAATTCATCAGTAAATGATATGCACGCCTTGATGCTTCCACACTGTACCTGGCAATTTAGTCTGCACCATGTATTTTACTGTGCATAACAAAAGCCATGTTGGTGGACATTTTTTCCTCTTACACATCACATGTATTTTAGCTGAAATATATATATATTTAAACGATTGATATATATTTGTGGATACTAATTCCCTTATGTCTGTGTTTGCAGGAGCACCTGATAGAGAATGAGGTGGCAGTGCTTCGAAAAGTCAAACACCCCAACATCATCATGCTCATCGAAGAGGTGGACACGCCCTCGGACCTCTATCTGGTCATGGAGCTGGTCAAGGTACTATTACTACTGCTACTACAACTTATGTATCCCCACCAAATCATCTCAGAGTCTGGGTAAAAACAGTCTAAATGTTGTGGACTTAGTTGTATTTTGGAACACAAAATAAAACAAGTAATACTTGTGTAGACACATTGAGCATGTTAACTTATCCTGCTTTCATAATACTAAGAATAAAAATACTGGACCGCCCACATTTATTTTTAGCAGAGTCAAACCTCACTTGGCTTCAAAACATAAAATATGGTGTTTATTTGTCCAAATTTTAATTTCTGTGTTTTATCATACATTATTGTTTTCTTTTTTCTTAAATAAGTCTGGTTTTAATCACCAAAATGTCAGCAATTTTGATTACTTTTTTGATTACTACTGCTGCTACTACTTCTGATACTACTACTACTACTACTACTACTATTACTATTACTACTACTGCTAGGACTGACTGGAAACAGGACTGGAAAAAAATATCTAATTGCAATTTTTCTGACAAGCATTGCAATACACGATTTAAGTTTTAAGGGTTGAATTTTGTTCAAAGCTTGAACAAATCTTTTCAAAATCTAAAACTACAAGTTTGAAGTTCGCTTACTTCCATGTTGAAAACAGCGGTGGTGATTTTCAGTTCACAAACATAGCAAAGCGAACAGAATTATTTTTTTCTGTTGAGCCATAATGGCTACGCGAAGCTGCCTAATCCTACGTATCTCACTAGTAAAGAAAATAAAATAGCTGAACATAAATACTGAAGTAAGTTCAGTAAATATTATTGGGCGTAACATGGGGAGGGGGAATGGCGGAGCCTGTAGTCTTGTTTGGAGGAGAATAAAGATTTCTCAAATGTGCACAAATCACTCCAAATACAACTTTCAGTGGTTTAATGACAAGGATGAAAAATTATAATATGGTTAAGAACTCCTACGTTGATTTAGCATAATAGGTCTCCTTCAAGATTTAACTGAAGAATATGAACTCCACGCATTTTGAAACACGTTTGCAGAAGTCTAAACTGCAGGTCTAAGCTGCAGGGTTAGTGGGTTTTTAGATGATAAGACAGAATGACTTGTTCTTTGCAAAGAAAGAAATTATGTTTGATTAATTCCAGTCCTTGGGATATACTTTGCGAGCCTAATTACTACAACTTGGGGGTGAGACGTTTTAATCAGTATATCGTGACGTTGTGTATTTTATAATGTTTAAGAACAACAAAGGACATCTTAACCAGAAAAGTGTTTATGTATGTTATGTTCTTTTTGCTGTGCATAGATTTGGGGAAACACAGATCAATTATCAGGGTAAAACAAGTCATCTACAGTTATTCGTCCAATAATATTTGAATACATGAGCTGAAATACCACAGTATTAAACCTTAATAATGGATTTATTTTCATTCAAGCATAGTCATCTTGAAAACCAGTCTGAATATTTAGTAGCTCATACATTTCTGTCAAAGCAAAATCGAGATTCATTTTCTGAAATTGTTGTTTTAACCCATGTAAGATCATCATCATAGTTTTCAGTGCGGGATGATTAAAGTGCCTCTGACAGGTTGACAGTTAAGATAAATATTTTTCAATGTTTTCTAAAATACTTTTCAAATTTTATCCCAATAAAGCATTTTTTTAGATTTTTAATTTCACTTGCTGGTTGTAAATTATGACATCACACTAGGAAATTAGAAAGTACATTGGGCAAAAATATTTTTTTTATTCAACAAATAAAAATACACGTGAACTCCTTTCATTCGTTGAATCAATGTTTAAAGGGTCAAAAAAGTAGTTTCTTTTGTGTAAATCATGCATAACCTTTCTCTCCATGGTGTGACGTCATCAGTTTGTTTACTTCCTGTAATTTTCAACACCTGCTACCTGATTGGTGTAAAACCATAATTTATTTTAACAACAGGTATTAATAAACTGAATAAAGTCAAAATTGGAAAATGTCATATGCACTTTAAAGAGAGAGATTTAAAAAAAAAAAAAAATGACTTAATACTTTATAATAAAGACACTTATTCATGTCTTCGTAAAGCATGAACAATGACTTAATTCATAGGGAACAAATAGTTTATCAAGAATGATTCAAGCTTAATAACTACTTAACTAACACTCCAAACCTACTTCCTAACCCCAAACCTTAACCCTAACCTTAAGTAGTTACTAAGCCTGAATCATGCTTTAATCATTATGAATTAAGTCTTTTCTCATGCTTTAGTAAGTGTAATTAAAGTGTAGTTATTATAAAGCGGTAATGAATGACTTGAATTAAACAGAAATGGTTGAATTCGTGTTTCATTTTGTTCTGACTCCGTGTACAGGGAGGTGATCTGTTCGACGCCATCACATCCTCCGCCAAGTACACGGAGAGAGACGCCAGTGTCATGGTGTACAACCTGGCAGCGGCCCTCAAGTACCTGCACAGCGTCCACATCGTGCACAGGGACATCAAACCCGAGAACCTGCTGGTAGGTCTCACGGACGCCGCTGTGTGTTTAAATATTCCGGATGGTTTTGATGCTTTTGTGTATGTGTCGTAGGTGTTTGAGTATCCAGATGGGACTAAATCACTGAAGCTGGGGGACTTTGGTCTGGCCACAGTGGTGGAGGGGCCCCTGTACACTGTCTGTGGAACGCCGACTTATGTGGCCCCAGAAATCATCTCAGAGTCTGGGTAAAAACAGTCGAAATGTTGTGGTCAGTTGTATTTTGGAACACAAAGTAAAGTGTAATTACTTGTGTTGGCATATTTTTAGAGGAAGCTACACTTTTTGATTATATTCAACTGTTATTTTACCAGCATTAACTTTAAGAACACATTTTAATTTATTAAGGAGCATGTAAACATATCTTGAGCCTGCTTTCATGGCTGGGAGATTTTAATCATTTTTAACTTCAAAAAACGTATGCCAAACTTCTGTGTTAGAATAAAAAATACTTGGCTTCTGCTAAAAATACTTGACTGCTCACATTCATTTTTAGCTGAAGCAAAACCTCACTTGGCAAGTACACTCAAAACATGGAACATGAAAACATGGTGAGAAAATGTCTGTTTTTCCAATACAGTTTTTTGTTAAATAAGTCTGTTTTTTTTTTGTTTTTTTTCAACAAATGTCAAGGAATTTTGCAAAGCAAAAATATTATATTGGCAACAGAAGAGGTGATATCCATGATTATAAGGGAATAAATTAGAGTCTTTTCTATCAACGGCTTGGTTTAATAAGAACATAAAACAGAAAATGATGCAGAGATGAGAGTCCTAAAAGACACCATACATTAGGGCTGCAAGATATATGGGGGTGTTACTTCCATTAATTTAAAACAAAAATTGTTTCTGCATTAACAGAGCCAAAACTAAAACTTAAAGCTGGGGTACCTGATTTTCACACACAAAGGAGGAAGGTATTTAAATCTATCTAATCCTATCTAGTTTTTAGCTCCCACAAGCCCTTTGGCACATCATTAATATCCACATTCATTCATCTTTGGCGCGTACGCAGTTTTTGAGGAGGTTTTGTTTTTCAGATGTTGAATTAGAACTGAAGTAGCCGATCAGGGCTTACTTCCGGCTTGACAAGAAATAAAATCCGTTATGACATGCAGACAGTGCACAGCGGACTCCTTTTTGTCACAGAGAGCTGCATTCACAATATACTCTTTGGGGGAAAATGGAGAATGTACTAATTTACAACAAAAAAATCAGCTACCTGAGCTTTAACTAAGACTAAACCAGGACCCAAACATGCTAAATTAGGCTAAATTCAGAAGATTATGACTAAAACAGAACTTATGAACACATTTAATTAGCCACAATAAAGCATGAATAAAAACTTTGTAATGAGCAAATCATTTATTAAGAATGATTCAGGCTTAGTAACTGCTTAATCAAGGGGTTAAAAGTTAAGGGTTAGGGCATCAAATAGTTACTGAGCCTGAATCATTCTTAACAAACTATTTGTTCATTATGAGTCAAGTCATTGTTCAGGCTTTATTAAGACTATTAAAAGTTATTATAAAGTGTTACCCACAATTTAATTTTAAACTCAAGGAAAACCAAACATTATTTTCTTGTGGTCTGTCTGCCTATGTTTTGATTACAATAGTTTTGCCATACACTTTACAGCACGACTGTCTTTTAGATCCCTGTCATTTCTTTTCTCTCTGACAGCTACGGTCTGAAGGTGGACGTCTGGGCTGCGGGCGTCATCACATACATTCTGCTCTGTGGCTTCCCCCCGTTCAGAAGGTGAATAAATCTGCTCCTTTGTCACTTTTCTCTTAATAAACAAACTCCAAGATGTTTGTTGGACCTTGATGTTTCTGTCTTCAGTGAGAGTAACCATCAGGAGGAGCTGTTTGAGCAGATCCTTCAGGGACAATTGGAATTCCCAAGCCCGTTCTGGGACAACATCACTGACTCTGCCAAGGTTAGTCTCCCTGTATCCGAGTTTAGTCGTCTAATATTGTCTACATCACCAGGTGGTATTGAAACTGTTCTTTTTACTCATGAAAAATCAGAACCTAAAACGTGCACAATGGGATCATATTCCTGTTGTTAGTCCTGACCAAGCCTAGTTTAACATCTGGAGATCGATTCCTGGGTGGCATTTAAGAATTGGTCAAAATTAGAATGTGGCAAAGAAAACTGTCTCGAAAATCTGCAAAAAGAGACAAATAAAAGAAACCAAAATTTGCAGAATTATTTTGCAAAGTGGGGTATAAAATAATATTTCTACACTTGTTTACGCAATATCTTAAAGGAATATATTATGCATTTTTCATATTGTTATTAGCATTTAAACATGCTCTTGAGTACCTTAAATTTGGCATCTCATGTTTTGAAACAAAAAAACATGTTTCTCTGCTGTCTGCCCTGGCACTTACTGAGTGTATGCAGACAGTAGATGGTGCCTTGCACAATTTAGTTATGCTATCGCTTTAAGACACTGTGTGACACGCTATTATCAAGCTAGCAGTAGCAGTGATTGTGTTTAGACAGAATATATGCTCAGAACGAGTCTGACGATAATTTTAAGGACTTAAAACAGCAGAAGATTCTCAAATGATTGATGTATAAAATATGAAAAAATGTCAGCCATCAAGGGAGTTCAGCAGGACTGTTTTTGATGCTTGGAGAGGAGAGGATCTTCAAACCAACATACTCAAAATTGTGTGAATGCAGCTTAATACAAATCCAGGTATGTTTTTGATGACAGAACATTGTTAGACCATGGTTAAAAGATCAAAAAGGTCAACTAACTTTAACAACTTTAACTAATCTGTATTTAATTCTATTGCATTGTAAAACAGAACATGTGATAAGCCAAACACAGTGTTTAGAGGTATTCAGGCGAACATCCTGCTTCCATGTGTCCTGTCATATCAGGGGTAACCTTCTGTTAGAGTATTCCACTCAGTGATGGGAAGCACCAGTTTCCTTACCTTTTTAGAAAGATTTACAACTGTGACTCAGAGACACAAAAACATGTGAGACAAAATGTGTTTAAAAGTTGGACATGTGCAATATGAATCAGTGCCATATAGGCATATGTGCAATAGGACCAGAGGTGGTTAGAATGGCCAAAAGTAGAACATAGTGGGAGTGGTACGAAGCAGAAAGTGTACTCAAGTGAAAGTAATTGTAAGACTGATTCATAATTTGAAGTTAAAAATTAGAAGAACAAAACATTAAACTAAATAATGCACAAAACTGTATTTTCAAAGGACAGACACAAGAATAAGAAGAACAAAATCATATCAGAAGGAGAAAATGTAACTGAATACTGCCCACCTCTGAATAGGACTCAGTGCAGTATGAAACAGTGCAATAAAGAGGTGTGTGCAATACACATGAATTGGGTTCTAAATGTCTTTTTGCTTAGTTGTCCCTGTCGTTGTTTGTTGTAGTATGTGTATTTATTATTTATTTTTCTGTAACATCTACCTGCTGGGGCTCTGCGGATGGAAATGATCTCAAAACTATCATCTGTCATGCTTACACTTGTTTTTATGATTTGTTTATTTATAAGCACCTTTATCAACACCCAAGAACACTACTAAAAGGACAGTTATTATGAAAAATGTACTTTTTTTGAGCATTTATCCATGTTCTAACATAGTTCCATCACCAAAAACATGCTTGGAGTAGCTTTTAGCTTGATTCAAGTTTGTTTGATGAATGCTCATCTGAAAAGTCTCCCTCTCTCCAACACTTTGTTCTGAACTCCTTCCATGTGACGTAGAATAGATGACGCTGATGTCACTTAGCCCAGAATCCTTTGCTGTTTTATGTCCTTAAATCATCGCCAGACTCGCTCTGAACATTTCTTCCGTCTCATCACGATAACTACAACTTCGTCAGAGCCACTCTTTACTGCAAAGCATTGTGGGTATATATTTACATGTGTGTAATTACCTCTACAGCCAGTAGATGGAGCCACAGTTGAGTTAAAATGGCATCTCCCAACGCAGTGATAAAGTAATATTTTTCTTTGTAAAAGCATTTTATTTTTAGTTCATAAACATGACATGTCAAACTGAAGACACTCAAGAGCAAGTTTAAAGCCCAATAACAATACAAATAATGCACATTTGTCCTTTAAAAAGCATAAACACATAAAACCACTTTTACAAGAGTAAAATGTACTAAATTAACATTAATATACATTTCCCCCCTTTTCTTAAATAAATGACTTAATAACTTTTTGCCAGTATCGCCCACACCTTTCTCCCTGTTCTATCTCTCCTGTACAATGTTGCATTTGTTCTGGGCTTGTCCTCGGTAGATTACACAAGTTGAATTGCATTGTTGGTGCAGTTTCAGTGGGCAGTTGGCTGAAGGACATAACGCTAAATTAGTGTCGTATATTAGGACGACAGGCTGCACTCACAGACTCAGCCAAACTGATTATTAACCGCTATTACTGTCCGCTCTTGTTGTAGCGAACACTTACACGCACACTTACTTTGTGGAACAGCAGAAGTGTGAACTGAGCTGTTAGTTTTCTAGAGATACAAGCACCAGAGACTATTGATATAAAGAGTTCAGTATAAGCTCTTTATTATGAATGTATCTGTCTTTTTAAAATGCACAGGGCACATACGTTTGGTGCTTCATGTTTATTATTTAGCCTCAGTTGGCATGGAATTTATCTATGAAGAATTCCATCTGAGAGCTCTAGACTTGCATTCTCTGGTGCATTGAAGAAGGAAGCAGTTTGTAACGAGCTAAAACTATGGCAGCTAAACGTTACAAATGACATGATCAGAACAGGTTTGGTGAATGTTTATGGATTTGAAAAACACTGAGGAGCTTTATGGTTTAAACTTTGTAACTTTTAGAGGACTAAAGACGTTTTTGATCACTGAGGAAAGTATGAAGTAGTTTTCAAAAGTGTGAAAATGAAACAAAATGCGGAATTGCGGGTATGTTTTGGATAAGGTTTCAACATTATAGCATGGTTAAAAACTGTGCAGCACAATATATTGGTATGGCTCTTCTCTTCTTGAAATACCAAGAATTTATATTGATTTTAGTTATTTGGACATTTGTTTATTCTTAGTGTATAAGATCATAGGTTATGATTGAGATTTATTAGAGGTAATGGTTAAAAGATAAATATATTCATCTGGGCTGCAGCAATTGATCGGAATAATCATGACCAGTCGGCTATTTAAAAACATTATAGTTATACTTAATGTTAATAATCGTTGTCTGGACTCCACAGACTCTAGTACACTAAAAGAGTTGTATAACAAAGACAAGTGGCATTATTAATTACTTTATTAACAATACACCATTTCAAATTTCTATCAATACTACACAGGGGCGTCGAACTGGGGGGCTAAAGGGTACTGGTTTCCCCGGGGCCCACGGCAGGGAAGGGCCCTCAAAAACAGTTCCATTTTTCTCCGCTTTGATCTATTTTTGTTGTGATAAAATACATTGTGGTTGAGTAAAGTTCTTGAGAGACTAAATACAATTCTGTGTGAGATCTGAGGGCCCCATCACCCTTTTAGACAGACTAAAATAAAGAGGAAAATCATTGCACACACATATCAACCAAGTTGTTAACAAATAAAACTAGTGATTATAATTTGCAGGTAGGTGTAATTACACATTTCGAGATCTGGTCTGGTACTAATTGCTAACATAAACATTGCTGCATCATAATATAGACCGCTAGCTACACAGGATGTCTATAAATTAGCCAGTTATTGCATTGTATAAGTGTACAAACGATAGGGTGTATGTTCAAGAAATGTTGAATGAAACAATATCAAGCTCTAACGTGCTAAGATGGATAAATGAAGTACAAAATACAGCGAGAAGGCAGAATTTTGAGCCACACCCGTGATACTACACTTTGTATGTAAATATTTTCAACCTAAAAGCCTTAATTTAGTGCATTTCACCTTTTATTTGGTTTAAAATGTATTTTAAAAATCTCACTGTCCAATTGAAATAATCGTGTGACTAGTCAACTAATCGCAGACTAATCGACCTCTAAAACTATTGTTCATTGCAGCCCTAATCCTTATCTGCATATTATGGCCAACAGCACTTTTTATTTACAAACAGAACTGTAAAAACGTATTTGTAGTAGCGCTGTCACTAGCGATTATTTTAGTAGTTCACTAGTCAGCGATAATTTTCTATTAGTCTACTGTATATTTAAACTTTTTAAATACATTATCAGACAAATAAAGGTTGTAATATGGTGACTAGAGGCTTTTAGATAAAATAAATAGATAAAAAAAAAGGTGTATTATTGATGAAAAGCAGCAATAACTGATTATATTTTTGATATTTTGATGTATTAATGCCACAGTCTTGGTTCTAAAAGGTCTTTTGACATGCTTTTTAGTCTGCGTAATCAGTCGATTCATTGTTGCAGCCCTAATGTGTAGTGATAGTAATGGCTGTGTTTGTGTTTTCTTGCAGGAGCTGATTGGGCAGATGCTGCAGGTGAACGCTGAGGCTCGCTACACTGCTCTGGACGTCCTCTCTCACCCCTGGGTCACTGTGTCCTGCTACAGTGTGAGTGTGAGCTGAACGAGAGCTTTACACCAGAACAACTGTGGCCATTGTCGCTCTCCGCCGCGTGTGACCGAACAGTGAATGAATAATGCATCAAACTGTGTAGCAGCGTCGGAAGTGTCTACAAAAGCAGTATATACAGTGAGACTAAGGCCTTGTTGTTCCGTCTTGATGCGCAGGAGGATGTTGTGACGGAGAACAACATGAAGATGGAGGTGTCAGGTAAACTGAAGACGCACTTTAACCCAGCGCCAAAGCACAACCCCACCACAGCCGGAGTGTCCGTCATCATGGTAAGAACGCAAGCACAGATTCAACACGTTTCATGATATTCTAATTATGACTTAGTTTGGTGCTAATTATTTAGCGTAGTTTTATGTTTGTGAAGTTGCAGTTTGTGAAGAAAGTTTGAAAAAGAAAAGTTTAAAATGACAGGAAGTACAGCTGAGTTCTAAAACGGAATCCTTCTGTGATGTCATCAAAAAGCGACTTGCCATTGAAAATACAAAGACAATTTACACACAACTGACATTTTTCTGACAGTTTAAACCATTATTCAACAAAATAAAGGCGTTATCATAATTGTCGCGTAATTTATATGGATTTTTTCCCCGTCTTTTCAAAATGGTTGCTAGGTAACAGTTGTGGAATAAACTATGTCATATTTGCTGCTCATGTCCAAACAGGAAGTAACATTATAAACACTACGAAACTGTCAAACTGGCGACAAATGTGCAAAATGTTTAGTAAAATCTTACGTCTTAGTGAAATGTGTCGTCTAACCTGTCATATAGACTTTAGAGGACACATATTAAACATTATTTGTATTGCTATTGGCTTTTAAACATGCTCTTGAGTACATTTACTTTGACGTCTCATGTTTTATCTCATCGGAAAAACATATAACTTTCCATCAAGCAGGCGTTCCCTTATCATTATTAAAAGAGAGGAAGAGGAAGTAGAGGAAATTACTATGGAGGGAGAAGAAGGAAAAAAAACCTAGCTTGCCCCGATGTGCTAATAGAAGCGCTGAGTAAGGTATTGTGATGGCAGAAAAGCCGGCGATGATGATTTATGGACTCGAAAACAGCTCTACTTGTTGAATGTTAGAAACCCGATGTGATTTGAAACCCAAGTGTTTTCTGAGGCTCAGAGTAAGAGGATCTCATAACCAAGATTAATGAAACAAGGGGGATTTTTTTTAGATTTAAAAGACTGAAAGATTTAAAAATTCATAGCTAGGCCCATAAATCTATTTTAAGTTGAAGTAAAGTTCACAAATGAACTTTTCACTTGTATTATTGTGTAAATATATGGCCATATTTTAGCCTAATTGCTCTTCTATTCCCATGTTTATTTATTAGTCTGTCCCAAAAAAAAACAGAAAAAAATGTATACCAATATTGCCAAAACTCTGTCAATATTGGCCGACACTGAGATATTGCCCATCCCTAGAATGTGTAATGAAGTATGTTTTTATGTAACAGGGAAATAAGGTTAAAGCAAAAAAAAAAAAAGTCAATTTTGCATAATATGTGTCCTTTAAGTCAGTGGTTCTTAAACTTTTTCAATCGCGACCCCAAAAATAACAATAGTTCACATTTGCGACCCCCAAACACAAAAAATAGGCAACACGCAAAGTGATAAATTAGCCTTATATCTAATGTTTGACTTTATTTTGAGAATATAGACCTAGAAAATGACTGTAATAGACCAACAAATAGGAATCTACATTCACCACTGCATTTGAAGGTGTCAAGCCTTGTTTGACACAATTGTATAAATTTTTCCCATCATCTGGGGACCCCTGGAAATCATTTCGCGACCCCATTTGGGGTCCCAACCCCTAGTTTAAGAACCACTGCTTTAAGTGATAGTGACAACAGCAAACTAAGCTCATTGCTCCACTTTTGAACGTTAGTCAGTTGGTCTTTCATGTTGTATTACTTAAATGAATGTAAAGGAAAACAAGTTATTTTGCTGAGTTCTTATGTTCACGTATGCACAAAAAGCCAGCAGAGGACGCAAGGATTCCAGCTCCGACTGCACTGAGGAGTAAAGCAGCTTTTATCAGGCTAAAAATAGTATCTGAGCAGTGAAGAAAATGTGTTGAAATGAATGTACAAACACAGAAGCAGTCTTTTAGATTACCACCTAATGACATCACAAGAGGTAAGCAAGCTTCTTTAATGAGGAAACAATATTATAGCATGGTTAAAGGTTTTACACACTATAAAGCAGCTTTAAGGGACACTACAGTGCTCCCATGGCTCCCACAAACAGTTGCTCAGTGAAATGTTGCCAGCTGTGGCTGTGGATGTCCAACATGTCTGGCCTAAATACATACAGAGCATTTTGAGTTCAGTCACTTCAGAACTGGGCCAAGAATATCTGACCTGGATCATTCGCCACGAGACGACAGGCCTGAGTGGACTAGATTAGTGATTTCAGCCGGGACAGAAGAATTGGCAGTAGTTTTTGTTGGTTTTGTGTCAGAAGTTGAAGTTTGAAATGCAAAAAATCTGTAGTTTTTAGTAGCTTAGTGTTAAATAATCTAAAGACTGCAGCGTTTTTGTATCCATGCACAGTAATATTTTGACAATAACTTTGTTTTGTGAGAAAATGAAACGATAATATGGGGCATATGTATAAATAGCTTACATTTTTCAGAGATGTTGTTGAATATAAATAAGGCACAGACAGAGAACTAGCGCTGAACAATTATAGCTTTGCAATACATTTACAATATCAAGATCCAGAAATGTATCACAACTTTTCCTTGTGATTTAAGACCTTTTGAAATGACAAATTGACTAGTTTAATAGTCTATTACTTTTACTTTTTTACTCTGTGACATACTATTGTAAAAATTTAAAGAGATACTGTATTACTTTACTACTTTTTTCTTTAAAGTAGGTACATTTTTGCTGTTATCTGTACTTTAACTTAAGGAAAAAAAAAAAAAAGCTTCTTCCACTGAACTTAAATTACCTAAATAACTGCTGCATTTTGCAGTTCGGAAACGGTGAAAGTAAAAATGTGATTGATTCATTCTTCAGCAAGAGTAATGGCGAAGTCAAATGATTGATAAAAAATATATTCATATTGATTGTCAGTTTTTTATTTCAAGTGCTTAGAATTAAAGTACAACATAAGTAGATGGTAATTTTACATTTAGGTCATTGTAAAACGCAAAATTTATCTAAGACGCCTCACAAGTTAATGAAATGGGTTCATTGACTTTCTGTTCAAAACTGCAGATCTGATGACGTTTCACTGTAACAAGCAGCAGATTGACATTTACAATTTTTTCCTTTTTGAAAAGTGGCTACAGAACATTTTAGAATCTACATCACTTGGAATTAAAATAAAAAAAATCAAATAATCACAACTAGGTCCAGAAATGTGGGTGGGGATAGGGGGTAAGTGAAAACAGTACATTTCTGAGCACTCAAAAAACAGCCTCAGTTGCAGAATTACTCAAACGTGCAGGAATCAATCCAAACACAACTCTGTATAAACTAATGATGAGTAACGACTGTTGTAACAAGGTGAAAAGCTCATTAAAGCTGATGTAGCGTAATATGTCCCTTTAAACCATACTATAAATATGTCATTTGTTGTTGTCTTGATGTAAAATCCATAATCCATTCAGCCATCTCCATCTCTGGCCTTCACTTTCTCCCCTGTCGAGCGCACACACACACACACACACACACACACACACACACACGCACACACACACACACACACACACCCCTCTCTCTCCAGTGCGAGGGGCGAGGGAGGGTCCACTCATCCCTCATTGTCTGACCGTGTCCTCAATCTCCTTTGACAGTTTGAGGTGTAAAAGGCGGACTTCTCCTCCTCCTCCTCCTCCTCAGCCCCTCCTCTCTCCCCCCTCTCTCCCCCCTCCTCCACCTCCATCCATCCACACGCCCCCGGGACCGCAGGGACCACCCGGAGCTCAGAGCCATGCTGCTGGTACACTGTGCAGCTTCCTTCCTCACCGCCTCCTCCTCCTCGTCCTGTCTCTGTCGATTGGGCTCATTATGTCGTGTTTGTGTCCGGGTCGGCTGCAGCTGCGCTAACTGCCTTCCCAGGACCAGTGTGGAGGGCTGCACGCAAATACTAACACAGGCTCGCTGCTTTGGCAAAAAAAACAACACTTCCTTTTATATTTGGATGCAAAAACATATAGATTGTTATAATTATTAGTCAAATTTGCTGTGTTCTGTTGACATACTTCTCCAAATGCTTTACAGTCCTTCATTAATGCATCACTTCTATAATGTTATTCAAGTAGCAATCAAAGAAATTATTCAAGTAAAGATGAAAAAGTATTACGGGAAACTACTGCTCAATTAAAACAAACTGTAAGTAACTCTGATTTATAATTTGAAGTTCATGTAATTTGAAGGTAGGGCGAGATGATTCAATTCAAAAACGATTCTCAGTTCAATTCCAAAGACATTTTTTATCTGTCTTTATATGTATTAGTCTTTGTGGCATTTTTTTTTTATTTGTTTAAGGTCTAATTACTGCCACACTGCACTTAAAATAAAATTATGTAGACTTATTTGTCAAAATTAACAACGATCAGTATTTTCTAATTCATTTATTTGCCTGTTAACAAAGAGTGGGACTCTGGCTCTTTAAAGGCCCTGTACCTGATTTTTATTTACTCTAGTTAAGATACATTCTCTTTACATCACACACTGTTTGATCGATTTTGAGAATCTAGAACTGATTCAGAATCTTTAAGGTGTAGAATCACGATCCTTTTAAGAAAAGATTTTTTTGAAAAAAAATGTTTTGAAGGAAAATTTTTTGAAGGAGAAAAACATTAAATAATTCATAAAATCTGGTATTTTCAAAGGATAGACACAAAAGCTAACTCATGTGAAAGAGCGGAACAAGAAACACAAGTCAAATAAATTCATATTGTCAATATAAAGCTTTTTGTTACTAAAAGCTTCACTCACAGTCAACCCTAACCCTGGAACTAAAACCTTTACTCAAGTAGGAGTAAAAGTATAGTGTCAGAAAAACTTAAGTAAGTTACTCAAGTAAATGCAGTACTACCCACCTCTGACAGGCTGCACACAACACTGCTCAAAAGATCCAAAAATGAAGGAATACTTTAGTAACTAACACTAACCCTATTCAATCAACACCAGGCACGATTTAAAATCCTAGGTAAAAGAAAAAACTGAAATTATTCAAAATGTTTATGTTTTCACATTAAAGCCTCTTATAATTCCAATTTTCCTTAACTTATATTGGCTTCAGGTTTGAAAAAGGAACGATCAAAACCCAACAAATGCCCAAACTACTGTAAAGTCAACTTTACTCCACTTTATATTTACCCCCAAGAATCTAGGTGGGATTTGAAATCTACTGCAGATGGTTTCAGTTTGATCAGGAGGTCACTGCAAAATACATGACTGATTCTATTTTCACAGGCCTCTTTTATGGCTCTTTTATGGAATTTCCCCTTGTAGAGGGATAAAAGTAATCCTGATTCTGATGCTTGAATGATGCACTCATAGTGCAGCTCTGCCCTCTTGTGGACAAACTCACTTAGTGCAGTGCCTTGAGACTCAGGGAAATGAAGTCGAGCCACTTATTGTTAAAGTTAAAGATCTGAGAATTTAGACCGGGACTATTCAACTTAAAGCCCTCAACCCATCTTCCAAAAATATAGAATATATTCTTTCTTTTGTTATTGGTTTAGTCATGGCTTAGACCTGCTTTAGACCCGTTTAGGTCCCGGTTTAGACCTATGTTTGTTCCTGTTTGTGGTTTGGAGTATCTGGTGGCTCCCTGTTGGTTTAGACCTGGGTTAGACCTGGTTTAGACCTGTGTTTGCTCCTTTTAGTCATAGTGAGTCTCTGGCGGCTCCCTGCTGTTTTAGCACTGGTTTAGCCCTGGTTTAGTCCTGTTTTAGACCTGTGTTTGCTCCTTTTAGTCATAGTGAGTCTCTGGCAGCTCCCTGCTGTTTTAGACCTGGTTTAGACCTGGTTTAGCCCTGGTTTAGACCTGGTTTAGACCTGTGTTTGCTCCTTTTAGTCATAGTGAGTCTCTGGTGGCTCCCTGCTGTTTTAGCCCTGGTTTAGCCCTGGTTTAGCCCTGGTTTAGCCCTGGTTTAGACCTGGTTTAGCCCTGTTTTAGCCCTGTTTTAGCCCTGGTTTAGACCTGTTTTAGACCTGTGTTCTCTGGTGGCTCCCTTCTGTATGTGCTGCTTATCGGCTGTGTCTCTCCCTCTGCTCTGCCTCTCCTGCTCTCCCTCCTCTGACTTAGCTCCAAGACCATGGTATGTACTAACACTATCTGCCTTCTGCTGCTGCACACTGCACTGAGGGCAGCGGAGACGGTCCAAAACATGTCGTACCACCAAACAAATCAGAACAAGAAGAGCGTCCGCTCCTCCCTTGCCCTCAGGAGCAGTAGCAGATCATGGTTCACTTCCATCGTGTGTCATTGTTGTCTGTGTTTGATCATTCTCACTCACACAGCTCTGGGTGAGTAGTTCTAAGTGAATTGTGTGTAATAACAGTAACTGAAAACAATGAGTAATTGTTTGACAAAATGATTGTAGTTGAAATTGTTTGTGTGGAATCTGTGGTGCCGTAATAAAGAAACAGCAGCCTAATAGGGTTGGAGTTTTCTTATGAACTGTGTGTTGAATCACCTACAATGTTTATCATAGTGCTATATTTATCCAACTGCACCACAAACTGTGCATTTAACAATTTGTACTTTGACTCTAACACAATAAATCAAAGGAAAAACTAATAGTATTCAGTTAGAGGTGCACTATGTAACTTTTTTAGTGGAGGATCTGGCATCTGCTGGTCTCCATGGAGATGGATTGTATTTATTTCTCTGTATAGCCTAAATGTTAATTGTACGGCAAAAAAAAAAAAAAACAGACACAAAGTGGTACAGAGGTAAATCCATACAGGTTAAGTCTAAGATTAGCTTAAAACATTTGACATGAAACATTGATGCTTGAAATGGAGTGGGAAGAAGTAAGACTTATTTTAACCCATTCCTTTGACTATGAAATGTTACATAGTGCCACATGAAAGTATTGTGTAGTATTCATTCAAATGTAAGTATTGTGTTGAAGTGTGGATACTTTTACACAACATATTGATAGATATTGTTTTAAATGTAACTTGCCGTATAGTTTTGAGGAAACCTATGTTTTTTTTAGGCCGACAGATGTGTTACAATGCACTGGTGAACAATAGGGATGGGACAAGAACTCACGAGATAAAATGACCACAACATTTTGTAAACATGTGGGAAATTATTGAATGAAATTGTGTAAGTTTATAGTTGTAATGTTAACTAGCATTTGGACTAAAAAGGTTTTATAGCTGTTAAGTTACAAATCTTGAAAAGTAAAATGAAGAAAAAAAACAAAAGAAAGAAAACAGTGCTACAGTGAAATGTAAATATAGAACTTAAAAAAGTGTGAGGCTAAAGTTGTACTCTTAACTTCACAAATAGGCTTGTCACGATAATTACTATATCAACTTATCGTTCAATATTTGTGTTAGAAAGAACCATGTATTTGGGGCTACATTTTTATTGTTTTTATTATTGTTATTGCACTTTGGGACGCTTTTTGTTTCTGATAAGAGTAACCTTTATGACTCATTATTGACACCAAATAACTACAAAAGTGTTTCATTTGCTGCAATCACTAAATAAATTAAACTAAATATTATAATAGGGTGATACTCCTAGTAGTTTAAATATTATCGTTTATCGCAATATTTTCTGTATCCACAGATTGCACTTCAAACTGTGTTATCGTGACAGGCCTATTCACAAATGATTTATTATAAATTATGTCAATATCTCATCGTTTTGTGGACTAAATCTTGTTTCATTTTGTGATAATTGTGTCTCGTGCCATCTGCCGAAGAAGAACTGCCCGATATTATAATAACGACTGCACGACTGTTCTATTTAAACACATCACACTCTCTTTACTGTTAGGCTGTTTTCTTTATTGAGGCACTTGTTTGATTCCATTGGTTGTTGTTTTAAACGTTCTTTCCCTGTCACTCTTCTCTGACCGTGTGTCCTGTCGTCTTCTAGAACACAGCTCTAGATAAAGAGGCGCTCACCATCAGCAGCCGACATTCGTCCAGAACTCCAGCTCTCACTTCGGACGCCAGAAAACCAGAGAAGCCCAGCCTCCCTCCAAAACCCCCCGTCACCCGCAGCGACTCTCCCAGTGACTTCTCCACCAATCAGAGCTCCCCGTGCACCCCCGTGACCCCGCCTCTGCTCTCCCCCTCTTCAGAGCCCATCATCTGCCTGTCTGCGTCCCTGTCTTCCCTGACGATAGCGCCCCCTGCAGCGGACGCCTCTCCGACCAAAGACGCGCTGTGCTCCCCCTCGCCCGTCTCCCCTGTCCAGCCGCCGGTCTTCTTCCCACACGCCCCGCCCTCTCCGCACCATGACCCGCCCACTCTGTTCCCCTCTCCCCCGTCCACTCCCCCCAGGTCGGACCCGCCGTCCCCGACTGGACCGGCGGCTCCCAGGGGCCTCCAGGAGCTCTCCGAGGCTGTGGGGATATAGAGCACTGCAGGGTCGATGTCGACATTTGTGGTTGAGAGGAGAGTGTAATTCCCCGATTTGAGGCAGTGCCAAACTTGCGTCAGAATTAAATTAGCACAAACGTTAATCTACTACAGCAACTCATAAGTCGACAAACTACATTCTAATATCTCTGACCTTTAAACATGTAGATTTTAACTTAAATATGAGCCAGTAAACTTGAGCAAACAAAATGGTGCAGAGAAACAGCGAGGACAATTGACTTGAGTGTAATATTTAAAGTGTTTTGTTCACAATTCACAATATTGTACGGGTTTTTATAAAAAAAAAAGAATCATTATGAAACAATTTTGCAAACTATTTATCTTAGATGAGCAAACAAAGGCTACAACTGACAGAAAACAGTTTTAACAGTTTTTGGCTTTTTAATAATGTTAATATAGTAAAGCTAATGACTAGCATCATTGACGCAAATTTGGCAAATTACTCAAATTGGGGAATGACAGGATGGACTAAAAAGAGCAAAATTAGCTATTTTAATTTGGGAGCACAGCTAATTTTGAATAGGTTTTATACATTTTCTGATTTGGGGGCGCTTGTACTGGATTTGACGCGCAAATATAGTATAAAAGATTTCAAATGCTAATTAAGCTAATTCATATAACAAAATATTTTACTTAGTTTGCTACACACAAAACCGCAAAAGGCTAAAAACCAGTGACTTGAGCAATGAAGTTACATCTTACTTCACTTGTGTGACGTCACAAGTGGAAAATGGCGTCACAGCATTAGCTCTGAAATGCTAATGCTAACAGCAGCATAGCCTATGGCATACATACAACATTTTGAAATAGGCTATAAAATGCTTAAACATTATCGAACATCACAACTTTACACTTAATTATTTGCTTGGGAAGTAAACGTAAAACCAAACTATTATCTCTTATGAACTTTTTGTATTCAAGTACTTCAAAACCACTAGTTTATCCAAAGTCTGCCCAGATCATGATAAACACTGCTTTTCGACTCCTTCCTTATGTTTAGGTTTATGAATATGGCAAAAAGGGAATTATTATGAAGTGCTGTTTTTTACCAGGTCTTCCATAACTTCTGCATCAACGTGAAATATTTTATTTATTGTACTATTTTTGTAAATATGTTTCTGCATCCTACTGTGAACCCTGAGCACAAACATGTCCGTCAAGCTCTTCCTTTTGTTATGCTGCGAATTGCGCCAAAAACTCCTTAACAGAAACATTCAATGGGCCTGGAATGTTGAATTAAGATGAACTAAAAATAATTACAATTCATTTCTACACTCGAAATCACAGCAGCGTACAAACACATTGTTTTAAATCCATTGTAAATACATGAATTTTAACCTAACTTTTGAATTTTGAATGTCTATTTTTGCCTGTTTGATGCTCTGCTCATTGACAGTGACTGCAAAAGGAGGCCATGCTTTAAATACATTTCTTATTCTCAAGCAAACAGCAAACACTAAATGTTTTTGTTACTACACTACTACTACTACAAGTACTACTGTGTTACTACTGTACTTAATGCTTTAGGAACTGAATGTGGAGGAGAATGTGCCTGGCTCACAGCTTGACAATGCCTTCACTGGAAAAGACCACTATAATATTACTTTTTTTTCTTCGTCTTATTCAAATTGTATTGCATTTCCCAGTTACTTTTTCCCCTTCTCTTCTGAAAACCTTTGAAACGACTCGTTACAATGAGACCTTAAGCCAGCTATGATAGTCTGAAGTACTGTATATTGTGCGTTTTCTATGCTTTGTCATACTAAAGGATTTAAAAATTGGATTTGGGAAACTGTTTGTAGGAATGAATTGCTGCTTTTACTGTCTTAAAGTTTTGAAACATGTAAATGCGATAAATAAATAAATAAAAATGCATCAATTATGGTAGTTTTGTTTGGAACCAACACAATGAAAATGTTAACCACAAGAGGGCGACAAGCATCTACGAGTTTTATTTTATATTGAGTATTCTTGCTAAAAATCTGAGCTAGTGAGACTACATCAATTGAAATAAAGTAAAAAATTAAGTGATCCAATCTAAAAATATGGTCAAATCATTGTAATACGCTCATGTGACCACAAGAGGGCGCCGTATATTTAACAAAATCGACTGGGATGTTCAAGTTATAAAATCCTTTTTAATTTCAGAACACACAACTTAACAGTCAACATGATTGCAAAAATAATCAGACAACAGCATTTTTTTTCTCCAAATGACTCACACCACATCAAAAAGCAAAAAGGAATGTCTTCAAATAACCTCAAGGATTTTTTTTAGTACTAAATTCCACTCACTCGCAATGGAGAAATGGTGAAGCCCTTTCTTTCATTGCACATATCGTTTTGTGGTTGCTATGGAAACAGGACTTCTAGATTAAAATGATATATTGCGTTAAATATGTTTAAATTTAGTGAACAAAAACCAGGATTAACTGTTTACGTAGGTTGCATTTCAGTCACAAGTTGTCGTCGTCCTCTTTTAAATAAAGCTCAACGTCTTTTTAAGAGTTAATGAGCCAAGCACAAACAAAACACACAGAAAAACAGAAATGTGTTGTGAAATATGAAAGATTACACAGGTATTTAGATATAGAAGTATGTATATTCTCTCTTAAGTTCAATTATTATTATTTATTCTCAAAACAAAAAGTGAAATCATTCGATCACGCACACAAAAACAATTTGAATTTCAAAGAACTAGCGCCGCTTAGAGGAAAATATACTCTCACAGCTAAAAATATATTTAATTTCGAAGCATACAGTAACACAACCCCCACCCAATGATTGATATGAAAATCTTCTATCGTCTCATCTACAAAATATAGCAATGCCCTTTTGAAAAATAGTTGATTTTCTTCTATAGCAGGACAGATTTCTTATAGAACAAAGATACATTCAGATATGAGGTGCAGAGAGAGTAGTGCGGACAGAGACTGCTCAGTATCGGGTCTGGTACTCGTGGTGCCAGCGGTTAAAGTCGTTGTAGAAGAGGACGATGCTGCCGGACGCCATGCCAGTGATGATGCACCTAAGGGAGACGAGAAAAAGAGGTGCATTTCAGTTTATGTACAATAACAACTCAAATCAAATAGTAAAAAACAAACAAACAGGAAAGTGTTCAAATCAACCAAAATGTGGATCCAATTACGGTGGATTTATTAAAGCTGGGGTACCTGACTTTTTTGGGTGTAAATTACAAAGTTTTAGTGTTTTCCATCAAAGGGTATCTTGTAAAAGCAGCACTTGGTGACAAAAATGAGACCTCTATGTGCTGTCTGTGTCTAATAATTGAAATATTTTGTTTCGAAGTAAGAGCTGAAAGCAGTGCTCTGATTGGCTGTGCTTGGGTGGTCCTCCCTACTTTCACTTTGTCATCTGAAAAAAGCCGTTTTAAAGCTGTGCACAGGACCAAAAATGAATGTGTGTGAATGTTAACGACGTGCCAAAGGGTTTGTGAGAGCGAGGGATGAGTTACATAGATTTAAAAACCTACTTCTGGTTGCACAGTGTGACAATCAAGTACCCCAGCTTTAAGGCAGACGATGTTGTTGCATGTGTGTGTGCGTTATAAATCAATGTTTGAGAGTACATTTTTGCTTGTGTTGTCATTAGCTTTGTGTAGACATTAGCAACGATAGCACAACAATCCATTTATAACTGCAGCGGCACAAAGGCAGCACAGGAGCAGCTTCACACACAGCGTGGACAGAAGAGAGAAAATAACAAAACTGTGAAAAATATTTTAACTTTTGGATGTTAAAACTCTATTCAAACGATGGCCGCAGAGTGTTCCAGAGTGAATTATACAAGTCAGAGCTAAGAAAATCTGACCTGACAACTGAAAAGCCGCATTTACATCACCCCCATTAAACTGTACTGTATTGACCATATTCCGCCCACGTTTGCCTCTTTTTGCCACAGATCCACACTCCTGTATTAAAGGCACTTCGGGTTTGACTAGAACCCTGTTAATGCAAATGGCGAACGAGGGAAAAGTCTCGCAGCAAAAACATTATATAAAGTAGAGTGATTTGTGTAAAATGTTTAATTTTCACGTGAAACAAGACGGCAATGCGGCAATTTCCAGGGCGGGCTGAAAACGGCTCTTCAGTCTGTGTACAACTTATTTTCTGTTGAGCTCGTCTGCCCCATTTGAACTACAATGGAAAAAAGATGGCAGCACCCACGGCAACTTCCGGAATAAGGTGAATATAGAACTTCTGCCACTCAGTCTACTACTCTTCACTCCAGAATGTTAATTGTGCCTTTCATGTTCTCAGCGTGGTGGTGGTGTGGCAGTTACCTTTGGTCGTGGGACATGGTCATGGAGCGGATGCCGGCGTCACAGGCTGGGTACGTGAACAGCTGCTTGAGGTTGTGGAGCTGCCACACAGACACCACTCCTCCGTCTCCTCCCATCAGCAGGTACTGACCGTCACGGCTCAGCTGCATCGCCTGGAAAACACAGATGAGGAGTTTAAGTCACTCCCACCTATTGTCACTGCTCTGTGCATAAAGCGTGGGTACCTGTTTTTCACACTAACTCGTCCCTTGCTCTCACAAACACTTTGACTCATTGTTAAAATTCTCACGCATTCATTTTTGGTCACATACAGCTTTAAAACAGCTTTTTTCAGGTGGCGGAGTGAAACTGGGGAGGATCACCCAAGCACAGCCAATCAGAGTGCTGCTTTCAGCTCTTACTTTGAAACAAAATACTTTATTGTCAGATACAAAGATCACGCCGAGGTCTAATTTTTGTAAGGAAGTGCTGCTTTTACTAGATAGTCTATGATGGAAAACATAACATTTACTAATTTACACCCAAAAAAGTCTGGTAACCCAGCTTTAAGTCAAAGATTCAAGCACTGGACCTTCTTGCTGTGAGGAAACATTTGTTTGGGACAGTGCCCATTAGTGTTGTCACAATTTAACATTTTAAACTTTTTTCATACTAAGTAAAAGACTTGATACTCCATACCAATTGCAACACTACACAGGAGATTAAAAATAATGTAGAATAGAATGTCATTCATAACATAAAATATCAATTTATCCGATATTATACATGTGGTCTTTTACTAGATCTGTCTAAAGCAGGATTAGGAAAGGTCCTACATCGTCCTGTTTATGTGATTTACAAAGTATCAACATCAGCTCAAATAAGTGTCAGTACTAGTTTGAACGATTTAGGCTTCTTTAATTAAGGGTTAGAAGGCAGGGTTAGGGTATTAATTCAGTAGTTACTAAGTTTAATCATCATCACACTGATCATTTATGGTTCATGTTTTATTAAGGCCCAAAAAGTGTAGTGTAGTATGTAGTATTATAAATTGATTTGTTTAACCACCATGAACATCTGGAAAAGTCTTCTCTGTAAACATATGTGGTTAATTATGCTATAATAAGTAACGATTAAATACTAAATATATGCAAATTTGTGTGACTTTGGGTAAACACAAAGGTTGGGTAAAGAAAGGATTTACATTTTGGCAATACTGTGACATTGCAATACCAAAAACATCAAAAATAGTGGGAATTCTAGTTAAAGAAATTTCCTACATCCAATTACAGTTTTAATAAATAGTATTTCTTGAAGGCAAATAATAATAAAACCACAGTGAAGGTACCATATTGTGAAATGTGCTTATTGTTACATTACAGATCAAACTGTTGTCTGTGAGCGTCTGACCAGCCCATGTCCGAGTGAACAGGAAACTTTTTTATTTGATGCATTCTCCATCTTAAGTAATCTCTCAAAGGGCGACAGGGCTGCCCCACGTCCTCTGAGAACTTCCTGAACAAGAGCAGTAACAAAGCTGGCTCCCCACTGCGACGAGGCAAGATTTACTCAGCTCATCTGCCTCTGCCCCGGGGGAGGCACGCACGTACAGAATACACCTCGGGAGCTGAAATATGAGCGCGCCGCGGCATCAATCAGAGCCGACGGGACGAGCGGGAGCGCGTGAGGCTGCCCTGACGCTAATGTAAGGATGTTCTCATCTCCAGAGTTTATGACAGCGACCGGCCGCCTGCAGTGATTCAGCAAAGTCACTGGAAACATGTGTGCGCTGTTACGTGTGGGTGTCTCAAGCTGAGGTACGGGGCAGGGCTGGGCTGTTTTTGTCAAATCGTCGTATCGTTATTCATTGTTTGTCCCTTTAATGCAGCTGTCTGTTCAAACACACTTTTTCTCCTGTTGTTTAGCCTCTGAAGCCTCTGAGCAGATGACTTTATTTACCTCTTATAGACCAGGGTTGCACAATTAAATGAAATCCACACTAAATCGCAACAGTAATGGATGCAATTAGCAGTGAATAATCATTTCTTCCACTAATAACAAAATGTCTTGCTTTGATTTGAATAAAAACTTCCAACAATGTAGCTTGGATTTGTACAAACATGTTCTGAAACAAGCAACAAAAGTGTGACCAAAAATGACAAAAATGTGTTAAAAAGCTACAAAAACGTGCCTACAAACAACAAACGCGACCCCATGCACCAAAACGCAATTAAAAACTACCACAACGTGACTCAAAACGACAAAAACTCGACTAAAAGCGACAAAGATGTGTTGAAAATGTTAATTTGAAAAGAATCCTATTATGAAAACATTAATCACAAATCTAATCACAATCATACTGGTCTGAAAAATCACAATTAGATATTATATTATATTATATATCATCTAGTTCTATTACAGTAAATAAATAAATAAAAACATTTAGGATTTCACTTAACATTTTGCCTTGTCTAAATGTTGGATAGTTTTTGTTTATCATATTATCATATTATAAGTTTATCATATTACTTCCTTGTTGGACATTGGCAGCAAATATTAAATTATGTACAAGTAATTCCACAACTGTTACCTAGCAACCAGACAAGGGCCAAAATCAATTTAACAGTTATGATTTGACAATAAATAACATCTGAAAACACATTTATTTTAATGAATGATCTTTCAAACTCTCAGAAAATTTGCGTTTGGATTGTCCTTGTATTGATGACAAGATACTTAAACATTTTTACCACTTAAATAAGCTTATCATTGTATGAAAAAAAGATTTAGATTAATTCTGTCAAACGTTTTGAGATAATCAGTTTATAATAAGCAAATGCTCAGTAGGGCTTTTGTGGATTGACTTAAAAGTGAATGAATCGCCTCCTGGTCCTTATTAAAACTCTGAGGATAACTACACCAGCATCCAACATGGCCGCCAACATGGCCGCCAGAGCGGGAGTGTGCATGTATGTGTGATGTGTGTTGTGCTGTGTGTGTGATGTGTGTGTGATGTGTGTGTGATGTGTGTGTGATGTGTGTGATGTGTGTGTGATGTGTGTGTGATGTGTGTGTGATGTGTGTGATGTGTGTGTGATGTGTGTGTGATGTGTGTGTGTGTGATGTGTGTGTGATGTGTGTTGTGATGTGTGTGCTGGAGGTCTGCATCATTCACAGAGGCAGGTCTGAGGTCGCCAACAGGAGCATGGAAAACTGGTTCACTTCACTTTGGGGGGAAAAGCTAAATCGCCAAATTAGCTCAAACTTTCCGTGTAGAACTAAATCAAACGTTCTGACAGAGGACGAGCCGGCGAGGGCTGGGTGAGTTTGAACCCCACAACAATCACGAGGTGTTGTGGGAGTCTAATAGACACGGGGATAATGGCTCTGTTGGTAGAGTCTCGTTCTCTGATTCAAAGCTCAGCGGTTTGAATCCTGCTCCTGACATAAACGCTGTTGGTTGAGCGGTTCAATCACCGCTCCCTCAAGTGAATACTGGTGTTGTGTCCTTGGGCAAGACACTTTACTCGCCTCGCCCCCAGTGTCCCCCAGTGTCTGCTTGTGTGAATGTGTGAGATGTTAAAGGTAGGATAGAGCTATATAATGTGACAATTCACCATTTAAACGTGCTAAACATGTCTTTAAATAAACAGGTTATGGTTCAAAACTGTAAAATGACCAACAAATGTGTAGAAATATCACTTTTATCTAAGATATTTGTCCCATTTTCACAACATTTACAGTACTGTTGAGGATTTGACAGTTGTTGTTTTTTTTTTTTTTTTTTTTTTACTACAGGTATTTTGCTATTATGGTTTGGCTTGTTTTGAACTATTTTTTTGTTTGTTATTTTGTTATTATTTATTTAATATATATGTTTTATATTGGATAAATGAAGTCCAGAATAAACTTGAACTGAATAATTAAAGTAACCTTTTCACCATTACAGGAGTACGTAAATGTAAATTATTCCAGTATAAAACAGGTATACACTTTAGTAGGGAAGGTCAAAGTGTCTTGCCCAACAAAGTATTTGGATGAGGTTTGAACCAACAAACATCTGGTTGGTAGGAGAACCCAATGTCTCTCGTCTTAATGTTGGTCAATAGTCCCCACTGGATATACTAAAGACCAAGGTATATTATCTCAAACCTCCACAGTATGAAGTTTAAAGTGTACTTTATAATCCCTTAAATCCCTTAAATCGTATTATATTGTGATTGCGATTAGATTTGACATTTCTGTTTTAGGACAGGATTCTGTTCATAGTTCATATATTTTAAACACAACCAGGAGAATTGACAAAAAGACTGAAATATGAGCTGACAATCTAATAAAAGGATCTCATGTTTCAGTCGCGCTTTTGAGGCTTTTAATTATGCATTTGTGACTTTTAGTGTCGTTTTTTTTCTCACTTTTAGTCACGTGTTTGTCGTATTGTTGTTTCAGAACATGTTTTAACAAATCTAAACTACAGGGTTAGCAGTTCTTATGCAGAATAAAAGATGCCTTGTTTGTGGAGGAAGTTATTGCACTTCGTCTATTTACATTTTAGCGATTTCAACTCTATTTCGATGAATAGTGCGGCCCTAATCCCTGTGAATACTCGTGCAGTACTTGAGGCTGCACAGTCCTGCTCCTCTTGTCTGAGCTCATGACCCGGGCTCTCTCAGCGGGGGTCCTCCTCTCTCTTTGCCACACATGTCAGCTCCAGCAGGTATAGCAGCCAGCGCACCGACATTATAAATCACACAACTACCACTGCAAACTCAAACAAAATATGTCCTCCGTCTCAGTAGGAACCAAGATGGCCGACCGGATTCTTGTGTCTCCAAAACGACTGTAGCAGAAACATATTCACCTTTAATGTCCGTATTTCCGACATTTTTTTGGAGCGGCCAGACTGGGGAAAGGTAGAGTTTGGATTTACGGTGCTGTTAATCCTTCTGGCTACATGCGCCGACTGTGGTTGAGTTATACCAGCGCTTAGTATCTAATCTGTTCAGTATGGCCCGTGTCACCTGATGCCGCTTTTAGGCCGGGATACTTACTGTTCGCTTGTCATCTCGCCAAGCTCATAAATCTACTGAATGTGCGCTCAAAAAGGGAGCTTCTTGGCGTACTGGGCCGAGATTCCGAAAAAGATGGAGCAGAAGCAGTAAATAATGTCCAAGGGCAAAGAGGAGGAGCTAAGGGATACTTTTTAATGCTATTTGAAATCTCAGGTGTTTACTTTAGTAGAGAAGAGGTGCAGTGGACTTTTACGTTCACACTATTTGCATTTTGTGGAATAGCATTTTTGTAATGCTTTTCGGTGAGAGATTTTTCAGGGAGACGGTTATACTTTGCCCAAAAAGTTTGACTTTAAGCTTATCTATCTCCATGGAGACAAGAAGGTGATGCCATCAGGTCAAGTGACAGGTCAGATTGCTGGAGAGCTCAGCCCGCTAACCGTAAGAATGCATGTTTAAAGGTATTTATTTTGGAAATAAAAAATTGGATAAATGCAAGATAAATAAACAAGTTCAATGCCATACCGTGGAACATTCCAGGCAAAGGCATGTTATATAGTATTAAACTATAATAGATGTGTAGATTGTTATTTTATATTTTCTTCATTGTAAATTGCTATTCTGATCTAAAGAAGCTGATTAATAGTAACAGGTTTAAAACTACACAGCTAAGCGCCGCCTCTTCATAGTGACATCTTACCAAAACAAGCAGAGGATTTTTATTGAATGTTTTTGTTGTTTAACATTGCTATGTGACTTTTTTTGTAAACTGTGTATGACCCGGAGTCTGAATACGAAAAATAAAAAATTCCAAGTATATACAGAGCAGTGAGCGGAGATAGGGGGCAGGTGATTCTGAGGACTCAAATGCAAGATAAAACAGGATTACTCAAACATGCATTAATAAATCAACTGAAATACAACTCACAAACTATTAAAACATGGTTCATAAAAGTAGATTTTACTTAATATGTCACCTTTAATCCTCCATGAGAAAAGTAACTTACACATTTAATGGCCAATGAATAAAAAATAAATAAATATTAATAATAATGTGTTACTTGAGAATTAAACAGACTGACCACACAGACAGAGAACTATAAAACCAACTTATATTATTTTGTACAACACTTTCTTTTATTCAATCTATCACAGCTAATGATGCTATGCTAATGTAGCCACAACTGCCCTGGGGCAAAGTGAGTGTCTGTCCTTCCTTCAAACATAAGAAAAGTGACAGAAGTGATTTTTTTTGCACCAGTGCGAATGAAACAACATTTTCTGCTTGTAAAACCCAACAAATCATCTCACCATTCGATTCATTTTGACGTATTTTGATAGCTCACAGATGCTAATTATCTCGCTGTCCAAAACTCAGACCCAACATGGCCGCTGTTTGTATTCACTCATAAACTTCCCTAAACAACACTTTTCAGTATTTGTTTTTTTCTGATGACTATGTGTGCGACTCATAAGCGCCAGCAGGTTGGAGTTTAGCCTTTTTTTCCCCCTTTCGCTAATTCAAACCAGGTGTTTTGTCTGTCAGCGCGGCCGTACATTTCCCAGGCCGGGGCAGGAAACACTGGGTCAGGCCGACCAAAGGCAGTAGCACTATCCTGTGTCGCCGTGGTCACCGGGGAGGAAGACGGGGAAATGGGAGAGTGTCGTCCAGTGCCCGGGGGTAGTTAATGGGCCGAGTGTCCGGGAGCGAGCGGCCGGGCTGGAATGTTCTGTGGCAGGGGAAGGAGAGACGATTGGAGCTGACGCCGGATCAAAAGGAGGTCTACGGGCCGCGCCGAAGGAGGGAGGAGGGGGGTAATCAGAGCGCCTAAGCACCGCGCTCTCCTGGGACTCCATCAAACCAACACACAAAACATCCAGACACTACAGGCCGCATGCACCTTGAAAACATATCAAGCCAGGATTTAAACTATTAGGTGCAAACAATACCGAGGGAGTTTGTGTATTAGCATTGAACTTCAGAAAACGTGTACTTTTACGGCTTACAGGGAGTATACCTGGAATGAAATGTAAGATTTTTTTGTTTTTTTCCATCTTTCATTATAAAACAAAACTAATTTTGGTGTATGTTTTAGTACAACTGTAACCTTGCAACAGTGGTGGAAGAAGTGCGTATTTTATTTCTTCGTTAAAAGTACAGATTAAAGAACAGAAAATTACGTAAATAAAAGTAAAAGTATCACCTTTAAAAATTGACTTGAACACTAAAAAGTAAAGCATTAACATTAACTATGAAAGTGTCAAATTGTGATATTTTCGTAATAAAAAGTCAGGTTTAAATGTTTTCATTTTGGTAGCTCGTTATAAAAAAGAACGTATTTGAGTGTATTTGTGTAAACTTCTGAGATCTGACTGAAAATCGGTTTAAAAATTCAAATGTTTGTATAGAACAATTGTCTTGATTATTGGTCACAACAGTCAGCAATTGTTTCGGCATTTTTCTTGCTTAATTTTGTTTGCTTACAGAAAGGCCTTGGAAATCCAAACATTTATGCATGATATCAACTAAAACAGGCAAAAAAATAAACTATTCAACTATTTCAGAAAGTCTAAAACCATAAGGAAAACTACATTTACTTTCAAAAAATTTAGTGGAGTTGAAAGTACAGTTCCCTGCTCTCAAAAGTAGTGAAGTTAAGTAAATAGCATCCACTTCAAAATGTACTGAAGTTAAGTACAGACACCTTTTTCAACTTGAGTACAGTACTTTTACTTTTGCACTTTGTTACTTTCCACCACTTCCTTACAGCACGTTTTCTCAGTGTGCATGTGTAGAACTGATTTTTGAACCCATAGCCTTTACGTCGGCGCAGATGCAAGAGTAAAATGTAAAACCAGGACTTAACACTGTCCATGGTGACGTTTGTGTGTCTGTAACATACACAGGTCCACAGTCTTGAGTCTGGACTTGCCGCGTGAGTAAAGTACCTTGATGCTGTCGTCCACCTGCATGTGGCCCAGCAGTTTGCCGTTGACGCTGAACACGCAGAAGTTGCCCTTGTCGTAGTACACCACACAGTGCCCCTCGGAGGACGACTGCACCAGCCGGGGCCGGACACAAGACTCGGGGGCCTCCAGGGTCCTCAGCAGGTCCCCGTTCATGGAGTGGATCAGACAGGGGCCCTCTGCACACGCAAAGACCACACAACGCAGATTAGAGTTTAGAAATTTGACATAAGAGGATTGAAATACTTGGAACACGGTTTCAAAATGTAATTAAAATGTAGTTTGAGAAATTCTTAAATCATTACAAAGACATGAAGCCAAAACTGTGCACGAAACATTTAGAGGAACCAAACATTACACAGGCTCTATGTTTTACAATAACAGTGTTCTAACAATGTATGTAAATGGAAAAAAAAAGAATGGGATATTTTCCATTTTCTTCAGCGTCCATTTAATTGCACTACGCATGATTAAAGGCGAGTATTTCCACAAACAAAAATAATTAAAGACTCTGTAGTAAGTGTTAAATGTGATACTAGACCTTTGCAGCCGCTGATGACCAGGCCCAGCTCGGCGCACACGCTGGCACAGGTGACCTCACAGTCGTGTCCCGTCAGAATGGCCCGGGGCATGGTGAACTCTGCTGGAGAACACAAACACATCATACCATGTGCACTGCCAGCTGTGGACACTAGGGGGCAGGAGACACCATGGAACAGCAACAGAGGCAAGGTTATGATCAGAATATGGAGCAACAGAGGGCAGGGACTTAGGTTCTGAAAATATCTTATCTCAAATACATTTTAAATTCATTTTTTGGTATAGTGTGTAACATGAGCAGCAAATGTGACACAGGTAGAGATAATTCCACAACCATACTGTAAACAAGGGCCAAAATACATCTAATTAATCTATATATTTGACAATAAATGGCAGAAAAATGCATCAGTATTGTGTGTGTATTTTCAAAGGGACGTTGCCAATTGATGACATCACAGAGGGATTCTGTTTTAGAGCTTAGCACTACTTCCTGTCATTTTAAACTTTATTTATCAAAAATTCTTCACCGACTGCAACTTCACAAATGTAAAGCTATGATACATTTTTACCACAGGTGCACTCCAACCAAACTAAGTCATAAATAAGTCATACATTTTGTGCAATCTGACATTAATAAAAGAATGAAGGCCATGGGAAAATGAAGCCTTCTCTGTCTCTCTCTCTCTCTCTCTCTGTGTCTCTCTCTCCCACTATGTCTCTCCCTGTGTCTCTCTCCTTCTGTGTTTCTCCCTCTCCGTCTCTCTCTGTCTTTCTCTCTCTGTGTCTCCATCTCTGTCTCACTCTCTCTTGCTCTCTGTCTGTCTCTCTCCGGGTTTCCATCTCTCTCTCTCTGTCTCCATCTCTCTTTCACTCTCAGTCTCTCTCTTTGTCTCAATCTCTCTTGCTGTCCCTCTGTCTGTGTATCTCCATCTCTCTCTCAGTCTCTCGCTCTCTCTGTCTCTCACTCTCTCTCTTTCTCCTGGTGCGTTCACTTAATCCAGATGTGGGGCTCAGCTAAAGTGACGTTTGTGTGAGTGCGTTTGGGTTTGAGTTGTCAGAAGCAGCGACAAAACAAAATCACATTTATTTTCACGTCTGTCTCATGCGATGCCTGACAGAGTACAACACAGCAGTACAGACGTTATGATCAAACCGATAAAGACTGACAAAGTGAATTAATTGAATCTTTCTTGGTAAATTGTCTTTTAGAACTTCACTGAGCTTCTTTGTTTATATAAACTGAAGGCTTCTTTTTTCCTCTCAAGCTTTTACATTAATTAATTTTACAATAAAGATATTATTAACTTCATCACTGTGTTGGGAGATGCCATTTTGACTTAGCTGTGGCTCCATCTACTGGCTGTAGAGGTAATTACACACATGTAGTTATATACCCACAATGCTTTGCAGTAAAGAGTAGATCTGACGAAGTTGTAGTTATTGTAATTAGACAAAGAAATGTTCAGAGCGAGTCTGGCGATGATTTAAGGACTTAAAACAGCAAAAGATTCTGGGATAAATGACGTCAGCATCATCTACGTCACACATGGAAGGAGTTCAGAACGCAGTGTTGGAGAGAAAGGATTTACAAACAAGCATTCATCAAACAAACGTGAATCAAACTAAATTCTACTCCAGGTATGTTTTTTATGACAGAACAAACTTTTTCAGAACCACTACATTTAAACCTTGCAACGGATCTCAACATCTGTATGAATTACTTTTTATTCTTAAAGTACTTATGTATGTATCGATACTTTCACTTCAGTAACAAAATTGAGAACTTCTTCCACCGCTGCCAATGGCACAAAGGGCAAAAAAATCTCAAACACGATGGTTTTACTGGCAGAAGTGTTCGGTAACGCGCTAATCTGGCATGATTCAGGCTGGTCAGACCCTTGTCCTTGTTCTTCACAGTCAAGTTCACATCAAACACAGGCTGGAGTCTGAGTAAACAAACAACTGCCATTCTAATCCCCCACAGAAAACCAACACCAGCCTTTTCTACAGTCATTCCTCCTCAGATAGATCTACACCGCTCTCTAATGCACTCCGGTTTTATTGAATTCCATAACCTCATACAGCAGGCCTCTAATGAGAGAGCAAACTGAAGCCACGGCTACTGTAAAACCATTATTAGATTTTGTCAAAAAAAGAGACTGTATCCATGACCTCTGTGCCCTCTGGGAGCCCTCCTGTAAAAATGACAAGACAGCAGCCATATTAAACACTTTATGATCGCGCGAGTCCATAAATGTAGATCTATGTGAGGGAGCTAATGTGTTCCAGCACACACAGAGAGAGAAGGTAGAATGGATGCATGCTATACATTTCAACAGGCAAATACAGCTCACATATAATTGAATTTTTGGGCATAAATGATGGGTGAAATATGATAACGCAGCACAGTTATTACAACGCTGCATATTAGGATGAAATTGTATCCATGGTAGACTGATGAATTGCAGTCTTGCAGTCTCTGATTTTGCATTTTTATAAGATTTTTAGCATTAAGCCTGAAATCTGATATAAGGATGTCTAAATACAGTAAATGAGAGTGTGAAAAAATACACTGAATGTTCGATTCTTTTTGAGCGAATTATTGAATAAATGTCAGAATTTTGGACAACAATGAAAAGCTTCTGTAGAAATTATATTTATGCACTATATAGTTAGTAAGTATTAAGTTGGATATATTTTCTGTTGATGTATTGAAAACATCAACAGTACAGTATACAGTATTATTAAGTAACAGGAAACTGAACATTTTAAGTAATAATTAAGAAGCGGGGTGGGATTACGCAAGTTATAGTTCTTCCCACTCCTTTTTGAACATGTAAACTTGAAGCTTTGTACAGCCTCTTTTATTTTGATCTGTGCTCTTTCAGTGACGTCATTTGTGACATGACTTGTGACTTATGTTTGTGGTTTATAAATGTGGAAAAGACAAACTATTCATATTTGATCAATTTCTCTCATATTCAAAATCAGATAGATACTTAAACATCAAGGTAAAAAGAACTTGTGAAAATGTGTCAAAAAAATAAAAATAAATAATTGAAATTTTGCCAGTGGTTTTCAAATGTTTCATATCGAGATCACATGAGAAAATACTTGGCCGCCCGAGTACAAACAAATATAAAACAGGTCAAAAATGGGACTATACTGGGACTAAACCAGCTCTAAAATAGGACTAAGCTATTGCTAAACTAGTTCTTTTTTCAATTTATATTTCATTTTTTTCAATTTTTATATAAGAAACTAAATTAAACAAAGACCACGGCGCAAAGAGGGAGCAAACAAACATATACACAAGAGGACAAGAGGAGGAATACTATTTTCTCCCACAAGTTTGCGGTCTGGCATATTTGTCCCATTTAGTCCAAAATCTGTCAAATTTGTCCTGTTCAAGATTATGTACAAAAATCTTTTTTTTCCCATTTTTTGAATATCAGTTATTATTTGTGTCCAGTCCTTAATTCTAATCTAATGGCATTCCAACTGTTTTGTGCCCTCCGTTATTAAATTGTTGAATTTGAATGGTAGTGTTTGCTGATTTATTGTTTGTAATATTGCTGTGTCGTTATGAAATGGACTATGTTGTGCGCATGTGTGCAAACTGCTCTGAGAAATGCTGCAAATTAATTGTCCTCTGGGATCAATAAAGTTTAGTTTATTCTGTTTAAATCATCTATTTTTCCATAATTTTTCTGTTTATTTTTCATAATGTTTCTGTTTTAGAGGTATTCATCTATTTTGTCCATGGCAGGAATTTTGAGGCCCAAATACCTAGTTCTGAAGTTAAGTGTGATGGCGCAACGCTTTGTTAATCTCAGTCCATTATGTCTGAGCAGTTGGACAGTCCCAAAACAACCACAGTTTTTACACCAACTGCTGTACTAGTTCTAACCCAGAGTAAACAGTAGAAGAACCTGTGTACCACCTGAAGGAGCTTTGTGTACCACAGTGTGAGAACTAAAGGTCTAGAAGTAAAAAACTAAACAGAAAGTAAGCTCTTCTCTTGAATTCTGCCTTCCCTCCCTGACATCTTTGCACATGTATGTGGCTTAACCTCACCCCTGTCCCGAGGCTCAGCTGCACATGTAGAGTATGATTTAGCAGGCGGACACCACAGTGTTACTAAAGGCTGTGGTTTGACCCACCAGCGCCTGGATCACAGCTCCGTGTTGGACCTGAGCCCGGCCGGATCAATAAAGCTGATATATTGGTGTATCGGTTAACCTTTAGGGCCTTTCCACAGGGGCCATTTGGTTTGCATTAGGACACATCTGACTATGATCCAATACCTGTGCAGGACTGGGGACAAGCACTAAGCAGCTAAAGGCCATCGCTGAGTCTGGACACACACATATACACAGGGAATTACTGTGGGGGATGTCACCATGGTAAAAGAAAAGTTTAGTTTAAAGGAAGCAGCCAAATGTGTGCAGGAATAGAAAGTTAAAAAATGTATATCTCGATTTTTCTTTTCTCATCTCAATAAATTTATATGATATTCTAACAATGCACATTCATTTTGAAATGAATGCGCTAAAATGTGCCTTTAGATTTCTTGGTTGGGGTTTAAGTATTGTACAAAATGTGAATGGACACAAAAATGAAGCACAAAAGGGCAGAGACATCCCTTTAGATAACACGATACACATCTCTAAAACAACAATTGCGATATTATTCAAGTGAGTGAGAAAATAACAATTTAATTATTTTGGAAATAATTTCCATATCATATCATAGTATTTGATTCATTTTCAATAAATATTTTGGATTAGCTATTGTACACAGTGATATTTTCCAGTGCACATGATGAAGCTAGCCGTATAAATGATAGCCATTGTCTGAGCTATTGTGAAGCTAATTCATAAAATGTTTGATAACAGAACACTAGCGGACACTTGTAGTAAAAGTTACTTTTACAACAGAAAGGAAGTTGAAATGTCTCGAGATCAAAAGCACTGTCCAGATGATTACCTTACCTGAAACTTTTTGTACCATGGACCACTCCTGGATGAATGAGGAAGTACATCCACTCAGCGCTGAACTACAAGCCTCATTATCACAGTATACGACTGTATTTTCTTGTCTGTTTGTCTTCAATATTGTCCAAAAGGAATCCTTTTAGGATAAAGTAAACAGCTAAAATAGACTATTTGCCATATATTTTATGACTATAGACATTTTTTGAGTGTTCCAAGCAAACTTCTGAACCCTCCCCAAAAAACGAAGAATAAAAAACACAAAAAGACTACAAATGTAAAGATGAAATGAGAAAAACACACATTATTTACACTTTTTCTAATTGGTGTCATCATTTGACAGTGTTTTAGTGGATGGTGATGTCAACAAAAAGAAATAAATAAGCAAAAGAGTGCTGTGGAACTTGTACTGAGCCTGGATATAGCCTTCTTCAATTGTACAGAGGACTTTCTTCAATTGTATTAAAGCATTTTGCACTAGAGGTTGAGCTTGCAGCGAGTATGGATTAGACCTGGTTCACATCCTGGATTCTGTAATGTTTGTCCCGTGCAAGAAGATCATTTTTGTCTTGCTCTAGTCCTGGTGGCACATTTAGTTTGAGGCCATTCTTTTGTTGGTTTGTGTTTCTAAATGTCTCCAGCAGATGGCAGTGCTACCTCATGTTTCTCCCTCCTGTCTCTACATCAGAATCCCAGGACAGGATGCACATGTGCTGTATGTGTGTGTCTGCTCCAGTGTCGGGGATGTTCACTCAGCATTATGCATGAGAAGAATGTGTGCGCTCGCTCGTACGCTCGCAGCTGTTCTTAGTCAGGCCCTGCAACTCTTGGACAGCGAATAAAGAGAAAACTCTGTCTGTGTGTGTCTATGAGCCTTTATATGTATGTGTGTGTGTGTGTGTTTGTGTGCGTGTATGTGTTTGGGGGGTGTCTTTGTGGTCCGGGGCAATGGAGCATCACATTGTGGTGGAGGCCGACCGCTCTCGTCTGCTCTTCAACATGGCAGACGCTCACAGGGAGGAACACGCTGGATACAAACGTGCTCTTTTTGTCATGTTCACTCACACTGTCGTCATAAATCCGTCAAAGAAAGAGAAGAGGTGGTTTTGGCAAATATAAAACTAAGGGAGTATGATGTTATTGTGGGTCGTGTAACTTGAATGTAAATGTACGTGTAAGTGTTTAGCGCACTGTCAGCAAAAAACGACTGCCTTCGATGGGCTCTCAGTTGAGGTTTAGACAACAAAAAGAGTCAAATGTGTTGCAGTCAGCAGATTGGTTTCCACATTTGGACAATTTTGTTAACTTAAATAGATTTGATTTAATTCAATTTTAAGTAGCTTTCCAAAAGGGAGTAATGTGGATAAAGTTTGACAACAACAAAAATGTAAAGTCTTGGGCTACACAAAATCCATTGGAATATTAGCTATCGCAGTATTGGGATTGGCTAAGATCCCTTAGTGCAGTTATTTTAAAGTGTAGAAGATGCGTTTTAAAATTGTAATAATCTCATTTTGCACCATTTTTCAATATAAACAAATAATCAATAATAAAATTTGATATATCTTGAAAGCGAAACACACAATATTATCTAAATTTCAATACATTGTCTGCCATCTAGATGATGGTAAGCTTTTCCATTTAACACATTTACACCATTTAAATTTTTTTTTTTTTTCCGGAGCATAGAACCAAATTGTGTGGGAATTTAAATATTCAAAAAGTCTGGCCATGCTTTTTCAATATCAGGTTGAATTTAGTCTTGTTTTGGTCCTGGTAGGTTTAGTCTTTGTCAAATGTCTATCTTGACACAGTAAAATAAAATCTACATTTTTGTTGTATTTTCACATAACTCAAAATTATCCATCACGACGGTTACCGAAAATGACAATATTCCGTCTTCTGAGCAAAAAAAGACAGATGAAAAATAATAATGAATAAGTATTTAAATAAATACATGCAAAGGAATAGAGCCGTTGAGTCAATTGAACGGTCGATGGTGTCTTAGTCAACTAAAATTTGTATTATTTGTATTACTTTGCCTCCTGCGAAGCAATTTGGGCACCACTGGATGTTGTACATGTGCTATATAAATACATTTGACCCTGACCTTGACCTCAGTCGATTAATTAATATATTTAGATAAAAAAGGAACAACAGCAAAAAGGACATGGAGTGAGCTAGTTGAAGATTTGGGAGTGAACTATGAGAATAACCTGCTTTTTTACATACAAATACACAATTTCTTCGTATTTTTCTGTGTTAAAGAGTTTGTTTTTGTCTTCATCTTGTGACTGTAGTTTGGGTCAGATACATAGAGATACTAAACCACGCCCCCTTTTTAGTCGACTAATCGATCGGCAGGACATGTCTTTAGGTGAGCATTTGAACACCATAACACCACCCACATAAGACGCCTGAAAAACCTATTCTCCAGTTGAAACGCCGCTGTATCTTATTAACACAATCACAATTTGTCGTAAATTTGAGTCCATTTGTAGCGGCTCACTTAGCAGCGCGTAGGCCGGTGTGAGCTGACTGAATTAGCACGTGGAGGCTATAGGGCTGAGAAACGCCACAGTGACGCTTTGATCAGGGGTAATGCCATATGTTCTGTAACGCAGCACAGGGAGAAGGGGCCCGGGCATTTTTCACTTTTATCGAGCGCTCTGACCCCTGGCCCCGGACCCCGCCGCTCAACTTTAACGTCTCTAAGTGGCTCTCACTCTCACTACAGACAGATTACACACACACGTTATATATATAAATGTACAAAATCAGAGGTATTAGAGAGAGGATTCCATGACGGTGCAGAGAAATCCAATATGTACAGTGGAGGTCTAGAGCAGGGGTTCCTAAACTTTTCTGTCCGGGACCCCCAAAATAGCCATGCAACCGAGTTGGGACCCCCAAAGCAAAATGAAAAGCAATAATTTTAAGTGTCAAAGCATGTTAAATCAGGTTTAATATTGGTTATTTTAATAGTTTATTGTCTTATTGGACTATTTCACTAAAAGATACTGTTTTTAATTTAAAAAAAGATATAGCAAATACAATGTCATACTAATTAAAATGAGATCTTGAAATCTTCTCGCGACCCCCAGCTCATCCCTCGCGACCCCCCGAGGGGTCCCGACCCCCACTTTGGGAACCAGTGGTCTAGAGTAGTCAGGTGAAAATACTAGTTTACTTTACAGGAGGCTGTAAATCATAGGGTTTCAACAGTGTACGGCTAGAATAAGGGGTTTATAAATACTGGATAAAACACATTTTCCAATATAAAAAACAAAAAGTAAATATAGCAAATAGAAATTATTTTAGGTAACTCTTATTGATCAATGATTACGGAATGTGGTCAATTTTATTTTAGACATTGACGAACTTGTAAACTTCAGGTAGTAGCTGCATTTAAGAATAAAGCAACACAATATATCGCAGTTGTTTTTGTTAAGTATTGACTGCTGAAATATCTATAATCACAAAAAAAAGACATTTTTATATAAAGGATTTTTTTTTTTGTTATGAAAATGACTTGTTTTTTGGACTAGATGGGACTTTTATGTTGGTTCAATGCTCATTTGGATGTCTTTACTCTCTCTACGTATCTTTTTCTGTTTATTTTTTGCTACTGTTTATTATTGAAAAGCTTATAAAAAAGAAAAAATAAATTACTTAATTTTAAAAATGTAAATAACTTGCTTTGGTCGTGGTTAGATCATTAACTTTGGCACAATTATGAAACAATTGCCACAACTGATAGGTAAAGACAGGGACTTAAATGACGTTGCATTTACCTGTTTTTTGTGTTGTCTTTGTACGAGCACATCAAAAGGAGGTGCGAGGTTAATGTGGGTATAGAAAAGTGTAAACAATATGCACCTGTATAACTGCAAATGAAACCCTCATCACTTGAATAAAAATACAACCAAATGACCTCACTTCGATAAAATGACGCTGAAATAACACAAAAATATTATGGTTGGAATTAGTATGCTACAGATGAAATGAAAACGTTCTATGTACCTTCTGCACACTTACAACTGACTGCTACTGAACCTTTGCATTTCCATTCCAGTGGGAAATCCATTCACTTCAACAGAGAACTAAATTACTATATCAAGTAGTTGTGCAAAATGTTCACATGCACCAACCACAATGCACTCTTTCTCTGTGTGGCTTGAAAACGGCCTTGTTGTCTGTAAATAACTTATTTGCTTACAAGATCGACAGCCCTATGCAAAATACAACCCAAAATAAAGGCCACAGATAATGACAGCACCCATGGCAACTCCCTGAAAAAACGTGGATTGGCCTGTAGTGTTTAGCTGGAGTCTGATCACCAAAATACTGTCCATTCCTTCATATTAAGACCTGTTTTTCTGATCTCCTACAGCCCTGTATATAGATGAACGTGTATGTGTGTGTATGTGAGCGGACGTACTGGCTGAACTCTCCCCGATGCTGCTGTTCTTGCCGTTCCAGTACCACAGCAGCAGGGTGGCGTCTCGGGACCCTGACAGCACGTAGCAGTCCCCGCCGATGTAGGACTCCGAGCGGGCAAGACACGTCACCACGTCCCGGTGACCGAACACAATCTGCGTCAGCTTGCCTGCACACATACACACGAGGACATTAGTACACACAGTAGTATATTTGAGAGGGTAGTTAATAGTGAATATCTTTCAGGGATTTACATTAACATGGTCTATGAGCGCGACATGAGAACTACAATCACAAAATGTCATTAAAATATTCCATACATCACATCATACATTTAAAATAGTCCTCAAAATCTCATCATCCAATTATACTGCAGGCAAATTTAATCTATTATTTATACTGTAGCTTCTCATAGGCCACAAAAAATGTATTTCCAACTTGGTAAATACTTCAGAAGACTGTTTTAACATCTGTTTTATGTAATCTTTTACCAACCGATCAGGGAATTGGTGGTTTTAAGGCAAGGCAAGTTTATTTGTAGAGCACAATTCGTACACAAGGCAATTCAAAGTGCTTTACACAACAAAATAAAATTGCTATAAGGCTATAAATTGTTTGAATCTTGCTTGTGCCAATATTGCTGTTAAGTGATTGGGCAAAACACTTTCCATCAGGAGGGATCAATAGGGTTAGGATTAGGTTAGGATTATTCAAACTTGTAACCTTCATATTTGGTTTCTCACGCACACTCGTGTTTATTATTGAGCTTAAAGTGGAAGTGGAACGTTAAAGTTAAGTTGCTGTAGTTAAAATTGCTGTAAAAAGTATGATAATTTGTAAAAAAAACAACACACCAGTAATTCCCTGTATATTGGTGGATTTCAGATGAAACAGATACATTCAAGTCATCTGGTTTGTATAAAGTATGGGCACAATTCATGTTAAATAGCATCAAAAACCAAGGCTTTGGCAAAAAAAAAAAAAAAAAAATCCAGGCTTTGGCTGAGATGATGCTAGAAACTGTCTTTGAGTATTATTTTACTGGACATCCAAAAATCTGTTTACATTTACTTTCAGAGGAGCAAAGCAACGGGTTGAGAAATTATTTTCAAGGACAATCTTCCCCACCCAGGACATTTGGCAACTTTTCTCATTTTTCATGTCTGTAAAATGGTAAAAGTTTTCCAGGACGTGTTGGAACGCTGTTTTTGTTTCATTTTTATCTAGTGGTGGTGTTAGCATTCTTAGCATTGCTGTGACTCACAACAGTTAGCAGTATCCATTTTGCCTTGTTTGCTGATGTCCTGTCCCGGCCGTTCCTATCAAGTCCAGTACTCTAAACATTTGCTCCGGCCGCGCTCATGTGTGTTAGCATGGAAGTGTGTCCTCGCCTGCCTCTGTATACATAAAGATGCTAATTGCTGTCAGATCTCCAGACCACTCTCTCTCTCTACTGTCAGTCTGGTGCAGTGGATGTGGGGTGACCTCTACAGTCAAACAGCGGTCCGCGTCCAGTAGCACATGACATTTGTGTCCAACTGTCAGCCTCACTGTCCGCGACATAATGAAGCCATATCTGTCCCGGGACGTCAGAATCACGATCGCAGCTGAGGGGAGGACGGAGGAGAGGAGGGCGGCTACAAAGAGGAATAGAGACATCAAACGTGTAAAGTGTTTGACATCTTTGTAAATACGGAGGAGAAATAATGATGGCTGCTGCAATAATGGCTACCATGCAACACGTATTAAACTCACATTGTCGTCCAAACAGGGAAGATAATGGGCGTGTGTGAGAGAGCAGGAAGTGAGGGAATGGAGGGCTTTACATGCTTTATTTACGTAAATGTAACTATTAGAGACTCACTGGTACCGATACTGGTATTGAGTATCTGCTCCCATCCAGAAAAAATAGCTGATATACAGTAATCCGGTCCAAAATTTTAGGTCTAATTAGGCCTATATAGTCACTTGCCGCTGTTGGCCCCAAATGTTTTAATGTTTGAACTTTTATTACACAAAGCTGTTCTGTAGTTAACTGAAGGATAAATAACACTGAAACAAAAAAAAATATCTATTTGGTCATCAATTATTTTAGGTGAAAAAGGTAGATTTCTGCTTCCCTGGGAAATATATTAACAGTATTGTATTTATTATTTACTACTCTTGCATTTAATTGTCATCCAATGTGTTCTTAAAAAATTCTATATTCCATTGCCAAGTGAATTCTGAGCATTTCTGTGCCAAACTTGTCTCACTAAATCTAAAATCTAAGATGTACAAAAGCTAAAAGCCAGAATAATAGTAGATAAAAGGTGATGGTTATGTATTTGTCAGTTAGAAAGAAACAAAATAGGGGTAGGCAATATTGACAAAAATTAATATCTCAATCTTTTGGGGGAGTTTACCGGAAATTATATTTCAGGTACGTGTTAAAACATGTCTTCAAACGTATTAGTTGGAGTTTGATTATCAGACAAATGTGAAACACTGTGTCTGTAAAATAAATGACAAAAGTGTACGAATATCACCTTATATACTTATTGGAAGATAAAAAACACAACTTTTCTTACCTTTGAAAGATATACTTGATATTCAAAATGTGCATATCTTCAAAATACCATTTACAATAATATCTAAGTTTTGATATACTACCCACGTCTACTGACAAATTTTACAGGAAAATGATAAATTGTGAAATCTTCGCTTTGGTAGTTTCAACCTCATAATCAATATCTACTTTTGGCATCAGTTAAGCGCAACTTTTGTTACGGATTTATGGCATTTTATGATACATTTATCTATTTTACATTTTCAAGCTTGTGGGCGACCTTTCTCTTAAACTCCCCTTATCTATACAACAACAACAAAATCTTTTACAATTGCATTTCCTGTAGCGTCGACATTTAGTCCCCCCACACACGTACATGGTCGTGTGCAGATTCCCATTACGAGGCGGCGTGTTGCATTCACGTGTAGCAATCAGGTGGTGTAATTGATAAAACCCCCTGTTCTTTAACCTGGGGGCTTGTGGGACCCCTGTGTGGCAGCTGTTGAGCACGTGCGATTAAAGTGTGGTCTTGTCGAGGTGGCAGGCGTACAATAGAGCCATCTCCTGCCCCCCCACAGCCGGGACGCACAGGGCGGGAGGAGAGAAATTGAATCAGAGAGGGTTGTATGGGACTCCGAGACACACGTGAGGATGCAGACAGGCTCATTTGGGACCCCTGACCCCCCACTGTCTCTCGGTGAATGCACAACCGGCACATGTATTGGTACAACTGGACCGCAGCTGATGGGGCACGAGTTCAGTGTTTGCAAATACGACGAGGTGTAAAAAGATAGGTAGTACCACAATAGTAAAATAAATGGATTTGTGAGCTTCGTGGCCAATAATGCATTGTTTTGTAGTTTTAAAAAGGAGGACCAAGACAGAAAGGAGTGGGCGATATTGACCAAAATGAATATCCCGATAACGATAGTCAGATGATATTGTGAAGAAATGTGTGAAAACATGTTTAAGCGTATTGGTTTAGGTTTAATTGTCAGTCGAATGTGAAATGTCTGTAAAATTAAATAATAAAAATGCAGAAATATCCCCTTATTTCAAAGTTTATACCATAACCTTCTTTCTTTCTATTTTTTTGGTCCAAACAATATACTCAATATTCACAATATTATTTAAATTTTGATGTACTGCCCACCTCTACAATGACCATAATCCTTTTAAGAGCAGTTAACACGATATTGAACTCATTTAAGTCTTTATATTTTACAGATATGACAGTAGATGGTGCATGTAAGGCTTGTCAATATATGTTGATGTGTAATAAGTGATGATACTGTAAAGTGTTATCCGAATATTGTTAGGTTCGAGATCAGGTAACTGTTTTCACAGGTAGAATTGATTTTGATTTTGGGTTTCCAGTACTTGTCCTAGTCGAGTGGATAGCACATATGCCTGCAGTGTGGGGTAGGCTGCAGGATTGTGAGTTTGAATCTGGTTCCGACTATTTACTGCATGTCATTCCCAAGTGTACTGTCCTATCAAATAAAACCTACGGGCTAGAAAAAAAAAAGAAGAAAAAGAAAGAAATCTTACAAACATTAATACTTGTCAATACATCTACATCACACAAATCAAGTATACTTTATATTATCATACTTTTAATTGAGCTAGAAAGCAATGTTTATAATCTTCATATAACCATGTATTATTTATAGGGAAAGACCGCAAACTTCAGTTTCAGTACTAGTAAAATTATGGTTTAGTACTTTTTACTGCTTTTATTAGTTGAAATTATAATTCATGTCAAACTGTACGTCAATATTATATACCTTTGCTTCATAGAATGCATACAAAATATACGTTGTTTATTCTGCCTTAACTTACAAAAGAATGGGCCTCAGAACTGTCAACTCAAAAAATCCCAGAAAAGTTTGTTTACATCTGACATTTCAGACCATTTAGATACAGCGGGAAAAGGTGGAATAAGAAAAACAAGGCAAGGCCAATGTGCAGGCTACATTCTAAAGTAATACTGTTACATTATAAATATACTCCAGTGTGGTGTTTCACAAAACCACTTCCAAATGTGGCCTGTGGCTTTGCCGCAAACCGAGCAGCCAGTTTAATTATTTTGACTTGAATATCCCTGTATTTAGCTTTAAAAATAAATATGACTTCAGAGCTGAAATGACCACTGATTATAAACTTTAGGATTAGATTTACAAAAAGCAGACGACAATGTAACAGTAAAGGGATAGAATTGGTAAATTAATCTCTTCTGTGTTATGGCAAAATAATAATAATAATCACAAATATTTTGGGCAGTTTATAGTTATTTTAAAATCTGTATAAGACTATAAATATAAAACACAGGGTTGGTAGTTTCACTATTTTGCACTTTCTCAGTGGTGAAATAAAATGGGTTTAATTTGCAGTTAATGTAGGCACGGAGTAGTCATAAAGAAATATGTACGTTTAGTGGTTTGGAGAGTATTTCCAAAGGTGTTCAGTGTGAAATTTTAGTGACTTTTCCCACACTATTTGCATTTTTTAGACTTTTTTAAATGAGAAATATTATAATGAGTCATAAGTCTATGCCCAATTTCAACACGAATATTGCAGTAAATTCTAGAAGTTCCATCTGTGTGTTAAGCAGTGTAGGCACTGTTTATTCCTAAAGCATTCAATTTAGGAATAAACAGTTATAATTTAAAGAGGACATAATAGGCTGTGTTTGGTTTATTTAGTACTAAACTGTAAAACGGGTAAATCATTATTTTTTACATCGGTTTAATAATCAAAAGTCAGAACTGTATCTTAAGTGAGTATGTTGTTGTACCTGTATCGGTGGAGTAGACGCGGAAGCTCTTGTCCCAGAAGCCGCAGAGGATGATGAAGCGGTTGTCGGCTGTTATGACGAAACACTGGGAGCTGATCTGGATGCTTTGGTCCAAAAGGTCTGAGATCTGCCGCCGGTGACTGCCCACGTTACTGGCTGCAAAACAAACACAAGATTAACCACAAAATCCACTAGATCAGAGGCCTTTCTAACAGTAGTTTTCCCACGCCATACTTTCATCGTCATTGGTGACCATAATCTTAAAGAACACATATTATGCGTTATTTGTAGTGTTATTGTCCTTTAAACATGGGCTTGCTTTGTCAGTCAGGTGTGTCCCATGTCAAGAACTGAGTTAGACATCCATCTACTCACTGCAGTCATTTACAAAGGTGAGATAAACAAACATAGCCAATGTATGCACGCAGTTGTAACAAACGCGATTTGGTGGCAGAAATGCTCAAAACGAGCCTGGTGATTTGGGGACTTAAAAGTGCAGCAAATCTCAGAGCTCTACCTGTGTCGTCACAAAACTAGGAGATTCTGAATCAAGTATTTTTGAGGCTCACAAGGGAGAGGACTGTAAGTTTTTGATGAGGGAAATGTACATTTTTGTGCTCTATGCTCATCTAGAAGCGACAGTGGCTCAGTGCTTACAGCTTTAGTCCACCAAATCAAAGATCTGTGGTTGGTCTGACCAGTAGACTCTGTGAGTGTGTCCATGGGAAAAACACCCACCTTGCCTATGTATAAAAGTGATGGGTTAGTGAGTAAGCGGTGGTCAAAGGGGCCATTGGTGCATATGGTATTTCCACTTGCGTCGGTCTACCCCAGAAGAGCTTTTGCTACAGAAAGAGCTTACCACCATCAAGTATGAATGAAGGAAAAACAAACTGTATCTAGTGATCTATATAAAAGGCCTTACAATATTACGTCTTTAAATTTCTTAGGGCTCATGGTCGACCCAAGACTACGCATGCATCAATTAGTTGAGTAATGAGAGTATGACGTGGCATTGAAAAAAATGTCTCTATGATCTCACCACGTCTGCTCTGACAAGACCACAAGCTCATGGGAGTTTGAGCAAAAACACACTACGTATAGAAAGACGAACTTGAAAACGGCATATTTGAATTTCAAAAGCAAGATGAAAGTCACACTTTACTCACCATGCTTTCTCTTTTCTGCAGTAGTCCGCATAAAATAGTCACCTAAAAATGTTGGTCGACTAAGCCACTATCAACCAATTAAAAGTTTGTGGTTTAGTGCGGTGGTTCTCAAACTTTTTACCTCAAGTACCACCAAATAAAAGATTTAGCTTCCTGAGTACCACCAAATCCAAAATGGGTCGATAACAGGACTATTTTAGGGGTAAATTAGGGATAAACCAGATAAGATAGGGATAAACGTGGAAATACACCACTGCCACTGTAGTTTTAACTAGAAATTTAGTAAAGGAAGATCAAAAAATATGAATAAAATGTACTCTACATGAAGTAAACGTTACAACTGAAGACGTGTCCACATACCACCAGAAGAGAAACACTAGTGTAGTGGTATGTAAAATACGCTCCTCACATCCTTACGCCTAGTGTACACTGAGTCCAGTCCGGTCGCGGTCCGGGACCCGTGCGGGTCTCTTGCAGACGCCTGTCACACCAGCTCCGGTTAACTGCGGTCCGTTTTTGACGAAAGCCACGTAGATTCACGTGGTTTTCGCGCGAGAGCACTCGTCAAATGACATGAAAGCCGCACTAGACCGCTGCGGTGTCCGGCAAAAATAGACTTCTTGCGGATTCTTTCCGGAGACCCGCGCGGCTGCCGGACCCGCGGCCGCAGAGCTCCGAGGTCGGTGTGACAGGGCGCATTGATTCTAAGCACTTTCTAAGTCTTGCGGGACCCGCACGGAACCGGAACCGGAGCCGGACCGGAGTCGGTGTGCATAAGGTGTTAGTCTTTTTAGCCTTTACAGTCAGTGTTTAAGCTGCTTGGGGTTAGCTTAGTTTATTTACTGTAGTGTACTGTATCTGTAGTTTGAAACCCATATCAGAAAACGTACAAAAACCATAAAGTGTGAGTGGTAGAAATTGCTGGAATCTCTGTCTGCAAAACTCAGCTACATGTTCATACTACAATATATCATGAAGATATGGTCCGTCCCTATTCTACCACCTCTGAGCAATATCCAGAAAGATGAAATAATAGTCGTATTGTTTAAATTCGGGGTCACTATATAGTCCACCTTCACTTAACACCACGAGAAGATCATAAAACATTAAGACTTCAGTTTATACAGGACCTATATATTACAATGAGAAAAACAAAAGAACATGTAGCTTAATGTGTAGCATAAGTACGCGCAGCAAATTCATCTGAGCTTAAGAAAATATCCCTGCTTTCTGTAAGTGCCGTCGTTTTTCTTATTTGTTGGTGTTAGATGTCCCATATATCTGCCCTGTGTCATCCCTCAGCCTCCCCTGAGACCCAGCTGGCCTCCACGCTCATCTCTGCTTTACTGTGTTTAGCCAGGGCTACGTGTGGAATGCAAACAGCAGAAATATATTAGTGACAAGAGCTGCGAATCCCACGATAACTCCCAAAACATGTTCACACACTACGCCGAAGATTTAAGATTCATTATACAACCTGGTGTCATGTCAGAGAAGGTTTCAGGTGAAGAAGTCTATTCCCATGATCACAAATAATGAGATGTGTGATTATTTTCATTGACTGTTATTTACCTAATGATAAAAAGTCTAATGTTTGCAATATTCACACATTCTTCACAAAGGACTTCATTTAGTAATAAACTAAACACAGAGAATTGACTGTATGCAGCTGGCCCCGCCTCTTCATAGTGGCATTTCACTATAGCAACCAGCAGAATTTCATTTCTGTGTTTTTATTACAGGAAAACATGCTTGTTGTGTTTTTGGGAGGGTGTTTGGTACTACGTTATAATAACTGCACCTTAATTTGCCTTAATATAGCATGAAGAAAGACTTAATTCATAATGAACAAAAATAGTTTATAAAGCATGAATCAGGCTGAGTAACTTCTAAAATAAGGTTAGGGTTAGGGCTAGGTTTAGGAATTAGGGCCAGAAAATTAGTTGTTACTAAGCCTGAGTCATTCTTTATAAAGTATTTGTTTATTATGAATTAAGTAATTGTTTGTGCATAACTAAAACCATCAAATGCAGTCTTTCAGTGTCAATAAGTGTTGTTTGTTAATGTCAGTAAATGTTATTTGTTAATTTTTCTAAATCTCAAGAAACAGTGTTTATTAATACCAAATTGAGGTCTATTATTGTCAAAAAGAGAAGTCTGTTTTCTGTTAAGTGTTGCCTTTTGTTACATAAGTGATGTCTTATACTGTCTTTTGTCAAATATTATAAAAATTTGAAAAATGTAACTGCAAAATGTAACTTTTTTGAACCGCACGAACCCAGCGTCTACATTTTTCAAAGAATTGCAGAAAATACAGGGTCATGGAGATTTTGTGCGTGCTTAAAAGACAGAAGATTAAAATACTAAGAAACATAATATGGAAAGAAACATTCAGAAAGTCATTACGGCGTATAATTAGTACGTTCCGCATGCTTTCAGTGACAAACAACAGGCGCTGCACTCTCACAAAAACACAAGATAAATATAAAAGGCGAGGGCTTAAAGGAAATAAAGATAAATAAATGCAATGAGTCTGGATTTTTTCAGACTGTTTTCAAGTGCAGCAAATTCCCCATCGCATCAGAGAGAGAGGGAGAGCGGCACCCGCCTCTGCAGATGTACGTGAGACAGCGGAGCCTTTCTGGACCTGCTAGCCTCCGCACGCATCGCCGCCATCTCCTCTTCCTCATCAACAAGTCGTGAGGGATGAGAGGCGGCCATATTGTCCTGACAGCGCCTTCTCAATCACGCATTATTACCGCATTCGTATTCATCCCCGTTGACGCGCATCCCTTTTACCTCCGCGTCTGAATTAAAGCAAAGAGAATGCGGAGGGGATGAGAGGGAGGGGGTTTCGGTGATGAAATGCCGGCCCCGGCCACAGCTCATTGCGTTCCAATTTGCATGCAAATGTATCGGCGCGGGCCTAGATCATGAACTGGAGCGAAGGCTGAGAAACAACTGTGGTCTAACCGTCCAGGGACGCATCAGCCACAAGTCGCGAGAAAGATTCACGGTTTCATTTGCAAATTTTAGAATCGTTCTTGCGCGCGCAGACACGGTGAGAGTTGGTGAGTGGTTGGCGTACCTATGAGAGGGTCGATTTCCACGGGAAGTTGGTATTGCTGGTCCTGCGCCGTGGAGCCTTGATGACCTGACAGAAGAGAAGACAGATGTGTTTAATATTGTAATGCTACGGCCTTGTGGAGTGAATATGGGGTTCGCTTTTAGAGAGCATGCTGGAAATCATAAACACAAAGTCACAGTGTCACCAACATATCAGGGACGCAATCAGTTTGATACAAAGGCTGTACGGGTCACAGTGAAAGAAAGAAAAAATAAATTAAAATTGTCGCATCTACTCAAATGCAATGCGATTTTTTCGATTACAGATTATGACGTAAGACATTCATTTGCCTTCTGGTAGTACTTTAATGTTAAATTACAGTTAATCATTGAGCTAATCACAAATCAGAATTCTTCCCTGTGGCCACTTACAAACATGCTGGATTGGAGAACTCTAATCAGAAAAACATCAGAACGCTAATCAGAAAAAAACAAGAACAGATTTTTCTAAAAACAAAAAGCAATACATTTTGTGAAATAAAATATATTGGAGTGAAAAGTAAGGAAATGCTGAGAAAGATCTTACTTTTGAATTTCTTACTATTAAACTAAATATTTTAGCTAAACTATCTTGGAAGAAAAAAAAACAAAAAACGCAAAAAACATAAAAACAAAGGTAATGTGGTAGGCCAAACTTAGAGATTTGTCAATTATAAAAGAGTTTAAGAAACAACTTAATTCATTTAATTCATTGCTTTATTTCAATATTTGTATTTCTTTATATGATCTAAAAAATATTAACAAGTACTAGCAATCAAAATGTCATTTCACAAAACACATATTTATAAAAATGTATTCTTTCTCTTTGTGGTGAAAATAATAAAGCACATGAGCTTCATCTCTGCCACAGCTCAACACGACAAAACAAGACGGCAATTTGCATCTTTCCATTTTTCTTTTTTATGATTGCACATTTATATTTGTCCCACTGTTCATGCAGACCATAATAAATCCATGCAATTAACAGTGTGTCTGGTTGGGCAGACATCAGCTTTATTATCCCAATTAGATTTATCAGCCCGGTCTATGGAGCGTGTGGATAACATTATTTTGTAGTGAACCCAATCAGTCTTGATGCTCATAAATCCTGTGTTCTCAAATGTGAGGTGATGTAGAGTAAATACATTGGTGCGGACTGAAGGCTGATGTATGGGGCTGGACATGGAACCTAACGCTGCCTGCTCCATGTGTCACATCTGATACTGCAGGTCTGAAGACACAGTCAGCTGTCTGCGCCATCACTGTCCATCCTCTGAGAGACTGGGCCCGTTACACAGGAGGGCAGCCAGGGACGAGCAGGATGCATGCTACTGGGACTGCATTTCATTGAGTTACACAAAACAAACATGTAGCTTTGTCACAAACGCAACTATCAGCAAATAAAAACTAGGCATGGGTAAAGTATTGGTATCAGCCGATATTGGAAAGTTTTCATGGACAGAAAAAGGAGGCTATTTGACAAACATGGAAATAGAAGAGACTAAAAGTATGGCCGTATGATCACACCAGGGTTTATGCAGGTTTCAGCAAATCAAATTTAATGCTTTTTCATGTCACATTTTTAATGCCATAATCAATGTCAAAACTTTGTGGCTTCCAACCATTCCATTGGGCAGCAGAATGACCAGTATATAATGAACTCCTTTATAATATTCAAAAACCTAATTTACATGAAATTTAAACCATGGAAATGTATGTTTTGAACCCTAGCTTTTACTTTTTAGATGATTTGATCAAAGCTATTAACATCTAGATTCAATAAATGCAGTACATACGAGAGTCATAATAAATTAGAACGTTATGGACACACACTTCTGATTGGCTGATACAGCGGCTCTGGAGAGACACGCACTGTGGTGATTATTTTGTAATTGGTATTGAGTTTATAGTTATTGTTCTGATGGATGAATCTTTTTTTCAAATTGTTTTTTAGATTTAATACCTGTAGGGATAAAATGTAATGCTTTTAATTAATTTTAAGGCCTTATTTTTGACAAAAGTAATTTAATGACTTTTGCTTTATAAGGCCCTGTGGAAACCCTGTACACAATCATGAAACATATTTTACATAATGGTGTCAGCAAATACCGGTTATCAACTACTGCAGCAGTTTTTTCCCCTCATATTTTGTTAAAGAATGTGCATACTGGTATGATTCAGATTAAGGTTATAAGCTAAGATGCAGCAAGGACACTAGCGAAAATTGTACCTTTTAAATTATTAACCAGGAACTGTGTAATATTGTAAAAGAGACAGTTTTAACTTGGTAAACAAAGGTAAAAAAAAAAAATTACAAAAAAATACAATATAACATATTTTATCGTCATGAGTTCCAACATCAAGACTTTAAAAGCTATTTTTTATACCATTAGTGGCTTTATCTCCAAAATTTTACTTCCAAAAGTGCATACCTACTGTGGAACCTGATTTGACCCCAGCTTGTCTCTATGGAGAGGTTATTGCTTTGTCTGAAATGTCAAAGCATGGCATTAAACTTAACTATCTCACGTTTACTCATTTACAGGTGTTTTTATTGTGACAGACCTGACCTAACTTGGCCTGCTGGCGTCACCTAGATATATTTAATGCCATTCTGAGGAACATTCAAGGTGGACCCGCAATGTCACCAAAAAACAAACAAAACAAAAAAAACAATAAAATAAAAATAAAAGTCCAAGAGTTGATTTGCGCTGCTGACCTGTTAACCCGTGCCACTTGTTGACCGCGAACAGTCTGCTGGCGGTGATGGTGATGATGGCGGGAGCGCTGAGCCCGGCCTGGGTGTTGGCTGCCACGTGGGTGACCGGAGAGTTGGACGGAAACTTGAGCACCATGATCACGTCCTGCTGCATCTGCTCCGTGAACATGAGCGGGGTCTGCAGGAGAAGATACTGTTGAGGCCCCCCGACACACGGATGACACACAAATGGGCGGAAGAAAGGGAGAGGCAGGGGGTAAAAGCCGAAAAGAAGAAAGGATGGAGCGGTAAAACAACGGAGGATGAGGGGAGGACACAGCCGGTATTAATGATAACAGATGAAAACATGGAGAAAAGATGGAAGGACAGAGAGAGAAGGAGATAGTTAGGAGACTTAAGCAGAAGCAGAAGAGATCAAGATTCATAAAAGCTGGGATAAGAACTGTACCAAGAAATAGTCATAGAAAGAATAGTAATACAGACAAAGGATTTCAAGATACAATTTAGTGGTTAAAATAAATAACTAAATAAATTACAGATGAAATCCACAACCAAGTTATAGCTACTACATAACTCCAGATAAAAAAAGGCATAAGTGACATATTAGGAAATCTGTTGAACCTATACAAAAAGAAACAAAACAAACAAACAAGTCCCATCTCTTACATACATTTTGATCGATATTCAGTGTAAAAAGGTTTGATTTAACCACCATTCAGACAATTATAAACAGTTTGAGAAGTTAGAGCTAAAAGGTCACAACCATATTAGCAACCATATTATTAATGAGTTAATAATTGTCATTTTGTTGATGATTTATTTAATTGAATTCAGTTAAAAGTGTGAAAAGTCGTTATAATACTTCCTACAATAGAAGCATGACCTGACTTTAATGGACAATGCTACAACAATGTGTTGAGTGTTCACTTCTCTGGGTCAGACAACCAGTCTATTTGCTCCTGTATTTACAACTCTTTACATAATCCCTCATCATGCAAATGCAAAATGTTCCGACTGACTATCCATGGAAAATTGTCGACTGTTGCTCAGACACTATTACTTGCTACCCTGTAACCCAGAGTTACATCAAATCGAACATTACTTCACATACAATTGAAAGACGAAGCCAATCCCCATATTAAAGATTATATAATGTTTACTTCATGATATGTATGTAATTCATCTGCTCTCCTCACCAGCAACATATAAAAGGGGTTGGTACCAGCCCAAACCCTCTTGATTATTCATAAATACGTTTTTCGCGGTCTAATGCTAACTACTACTGGAAAAAAATACAGGAGACTGGCTCTGGAGTGCCTCAAATGTTCCCAGACTAGCCGTGTTGATAAGTGATCGATAGCATTAGCATAAAACACCACATCTACTAATTATATGTCTGTGTTTTGAATGGTCAAAAGTCCTCAAATGTCACCATAATCAGAAAGCTAAAACCCACGATTATGTCAACTAGACTTGCCAACATTGAAATGACTGCAAAATTGTTATAATGATAGTGTCTGAAATTCTTATCTCTCAGTTAAACACAATATCGCTTGTACACCATCAAAACCGTTGAATTACTTTGTCAATCTCTCTACAAATCCCTCACCTACATTTGTACATGCACTGCTGTTAGTGTCAGCTCTTCCTGCCTGTACAGAGACGTGTACAGTGTGTTTGTGCTAAGCAGCTGCAGCGGAGGCCATTTCCCTGTTTGCGTGTAAAGAGGAGGAAGATCGGTGTTTAACATGAGGAGCGCAGCAGAGTAAATCCGCTGTGTGTGACAGCTAACCAGACACTCTGACAGTATCATTACCAGCAGCACCACGAGGCACTGACACCACTCTCTACACAGAAGGTGAGGGGAAAGGACTGTCGACTGTGTACTCAAGTGGACCAAATGTTATCAAAGTACATCAGTCTACGTTTGATCATACAATTTAAGTAACGTATTTGGATTTTAAACATATTACAATTCACAATACTGAGGCAGGAAGGTTGCCCAGCTATTTGACCCGTTCATCTGTGACAGCTTGACTCTCTGGACGTTTTAAAATCACAACTCAAAACACATCTCTTCAAATCTGTATATTCACGGTAACCCAATCTATTTCGAATGTGTTGTAATTGTGAGTTGGTTTTTCAATTGCTTTTATTGTAAGGAGTCTTTGGGTGTCTTGAAAGGGGCCATCAAACTAAATAAATGTTAAATGTTGAAGAATTTTCCATCTCGGGCATGGAACAACACATCTTCTCCTACATCTAGATCCTTCTGCCTCTCTCAACTCTAGGACTAGTTAGGACTGCGCTTACTTTTCCCTAACAATTATTAATATCATAACTGAGAATATTTAGAGGATTTTGATGAATAAAATATAATCAACATTGTAAAGGCTACAATAGAATGAGCGGCAAATAACAATTTGGGTGGACTAGCATCACAAGCACCCTAGCCTGTAACTGTAAAAACATAAACTAAAAAATAATAAGTACTTGCTATATTGTCCATGAGTTTAAAGGTGCCCTATGCCACTGACCTAGCTTGTATTTATTCAATTACAAGTGTTTTCGTTGTTCAGCATACATCGATACCGCGAGAGGTGTGGCCTCTCCTCAACATCCCCTGCTTTTCTCCACGGAGATAGATAAGTTTAATGCAATACTGTGGAACATTCCAAACAAAGCTATTTGCTGCTTGTCTCACCCTCCATTGCCTCCTTCACTCCAAATTTACATAGTGTACTTTGCTTCATAAATGTCTATTTAAATGCTTTTCTATGTAGTTTTATTTAGAGCAGGTAAAGGAACATACTGCACACATACTTAAGATCCAGGAAGACAACATTACAAAAACACTGGCTCCTCTGTTTAACATTAAGTCCTAAAGCCAGAATAACCCTGCCTGTGATACTGCTCATAAGCACGACCAACTGAAGGCAGCGGTGTGGGTCAGCGAGTGTGCGTGCTGGGCGGTGGTCTCCAGGCAGCTGTCATCGCCACAGGGACACCGCGCTAATAGGGACTCTGGGGGCGCCGGTCCATCACAGGCAGCCGCTGAGGGCCCGCGTCGGCCCCTGGAACCGCGCCACTTCACCGCTGCCTCGCCGATCCGAGTTCAGGTGGAAAAAACTGGCTCCGGACCAGAATTCTACAATCCCCTTTCCGCACACACCTCACTAATGATGAGACACGAGATGCTTTCCCATCCAAGAATACATTTTCCCAGCATTGTCAAGATGAAAATGCATGAGAAATGGTAATAACGAGGTAGATTTTGGGGGAAAAAATCTTATGTCTAGTATAGTGTGCCAACATGAGCACAGATGAGAAATCAAAGCCCGGGTGAAGGGGGTAGTGTAAGGGTTTAGACTGGAGCGGAGCTGGCCCCTGATGGTGCTGAGACAGGGGGGATTACGGAGCAGTATTTTGGAGGAGACTCGCTCGGATTGTCTGGTTCCACTCACCACTTGCATGGCGGAGCTCCGAGGCGGGTGCGGTTCGATGAGGAGCTGGCAGGGGGTCTGTCCGAAACTCCGGATCTGGGACTCCACAGCCTGGGGAAAGAGGCAAAATATTGGAAAGTAGACATTAGGTATAATATTAAGCAGTAATAACTATGTAGAAGAGCATTAGTATTAATCTTAATTATAATATATGTAACTATTGATAGAGCTTAACAAAAAACAAAGATAACACCAAGTTTTGACTGCTGGAGAGCTATAAAGAAATTTGCAGCAGAGACTGTTCATGAAAGGCAAATTTATAAATAAACTGTGGGTCTTTTTAATAGTAGACTAGTCAGTCATTCATTTTTTTACATTGAGACTTTTTAATACACTTTTATGGAGACCTGAAAGCTTCTAGATAGAGAATATTCACAAATAAAGAGTATTTTTATAATAATCCGGAGTAGTTTATTCTTTTTTTATATATATATATAGTGATTGGTCCATTAATCCTTGCAACCTATAACAATAATAATAATAGCTATATTTAATAACATTACTATTTCTATAAGTCTTAATTACCCTGAATTTGTGGAAGATGTCGTCCATGAAAGGCAAACTCACAAATAGGTAAAAAAGTATGTACTATGACTCAAAAACAATAGCTAGTAGCACAGGCTTATAAAAAATGGTCGCAACTGCTCTTTTCAAACACAACACAGCACAAACCACGCCATTTCAGACAAATAATGAAAACCAATGCAAAAAAGATAGCAATGCTCCATTATTTTAAAACCATACACACTTTCTCACCATAGCTGTACCCATAAACACTTGTCAATTTCTCCTTGCACACAACACAAGCATTAGACTGAGTGCAGGGGAGGCAGGAGGGCTGGTTAGCTGGTGTTAATGAAGAGGCATGGGGCCATAAATGTCAGAGGCGACGCCACCCGCAGCCTCTGGACATCATCACAGACTCACTGTCAGACCAGGCAACACACCACAGGATGGAGGTCCAAGTATACTGACTATTACTGACAATTAACAATCATTTTTCTTTTATAAATTTCATAAACATGATCTGACTGTGTCCACAAATATGAAGTACAAGATGTTCAAATATTATACAAGCAGCGTGCGCCTCACATGAGTCTCTCGTTTGGGTTGCCATGTCCTACAGCTAAAACATAACTGGTAATACACCTATATGGTCTGTTTCATATCTGCATCCTCACTTCCTGAAGCCCAGCACCAGCACCAATCCTCAGTCAATGCATTCTCTGCAGCTCAGTGAAGAATTTTGGAGTTTCTGAGCTGAACATGAGGCATGGCCTGTTCGCATACAGAGAAAAATCAACGTGTTATTGTAGTTCCTTCAGTAAGAGTGAAGGCTACTTATTCTCACTTTACTCAGGGTGTCCCTTTTTTTAATCTATCACAGGTCTACAATGTCTAGTTTGTCACTCAGGGCACAGGGACATCATTGGACTAAACTGAAGCACAGGTCCCTTGGATTCTATCAACATTTTATCTTAAGTGGGGCTTTGTGGGTCTTCCTTTCAGAAAATTTGCACAAAACAGTAAATGGGTCTGGCAACATCCCAGCTAGAGCATTGAAGCTAACTAATTTTAATTCTACATCTCAACCCCAAAATCCTTCTCACCCCGACGATTACCCACGCATCCCCTCTGCTTCACAATAGTGGTGGCACGTGAAGGTCATTTTGTCCTCATTTCCACTGGCCTTCAGCACTCAGTATTCTGCCAGGGCTAATATGAAGAAGAGACTCCTCAGAACCACTCAACCCATCTTCATTAGGCCCAGCTCTGACATTTATAGAGCCAATGGAACTCCTAAAACTGTTCCAGTCTAGGTCATCACGTCCTACCCCTAGTGCCAGTGTGACGCTCAGCTGATTATACGAGGGGCACAAGCAAGGCCAATCTCCTCTAGGAGCGCTGGCCCGAGTCTGATGAGGGCCTTCTATATTCTATACATTTAAATGGCCTCGGACGTCCATTGATGCTTTTTGATTTACTTAGCTATTTGGCAAGACCATGTAAAACCGGCGGTGAGTGTGATGCAAATCAATGTAACGCGGCGGTATAAACAGGGCTATGAATACGGCTATGAGGGAGGGCACTTTACTATTGGTCATATATGCCTGGAATGAGTGTGTTTTATGTTCAAGAGCAAAAGGGGATTCAAATTAAACAGTGGACCTTGGGGTTGGTAAATAAATGGGGATGTGTCAAAAAAGAAATTTATTGTAGGTCAGATCTTTTTTTTTCATTATATTATGGGCCTATATTATGCTAAACAGACTTTTGGTGCGTTTAAAATAATGTTCACACGTCAAAAACAAACCTGGAGTTGTGTTTTGTTTGACTATACACACAATAGAGTGGATCACATGGTAATATTAAGGAGAATACTTATTTGCAATAAATGTTAAACTGTAAGTGGTGCAAGTTAGTGCTTCAGTCTTACAGCTAGAAGGTCTGGAGGTGTTCAAATACCGGGCACCAGGGGGGACTTTCTGTGCAGCGTGCATGTTCTCCAAATCCTGGTGTGGGTTTCCAGTCCAGTTTCCCTTACCACTAAAACATATACATCGAGATTCCGAATCTCATTGGGACTTTCCTGGTTAAATATAGAAATAAATTGGCAGCCGCTTGTCTATCTGTCAGGTCCAGGGCAGCTGTGGCTTCAGCACTGGCTTACCACCAGCCACAGGGGAACGAATAATTAATACTCAGTGGTTCTTAGTTTTAGGAGAGACACATTTTTGACTTTAAAAAGCTGAGCCTAAACAAGCTAAGCATTTGTAGTAAAAAAATATATACTTTTTGCTTGCATTATCAGTTTGTTTAATCTTTAATCAGTCATTTATGCTTTGTAGGGGCAGTAAGTGACATATCTACTCCAATCATAATAATAATAAAATTCGAAATGATTCAAAAAAAGGATTTTCTGTGCCACCATAGTCTCAGTATAAACCTGTAGGAAACACAGAATACTACAATTCTTTGAGATTACAGTTGAAATGATAAGATGTAATATAAACAACAAGTAATTATCATTGTGATTAAAACTAATACTTTTTAAAAAATGTAAAATTTGATCTATTAATTTTACTCGAATGTCCCATGAAAGAGTTCCTCAAACGTGAAATGCATCTCTCATCTGAAAAACTATATTCTTCAACTGAACAGTTACCTCCTCTAAATTTGGTGGCCGTAAATATTTATTTGAAGCTGCTCACAGACAACTGACTCTAAAATCATATTATGCAAGCAGTAAATAAATAAAGAGCTTTACTATGAGGAAATAATAGACACACAATTTCACAAAGGGTTTTAAGTTTGTATACTATTACGCAGGGTCACTGGCATGGGCCCATTTCCCCGTCCTCTGCCGTATTACGCAAACCTTGTCTAATTGAGAGCAGCTCTGTGTTTCGTCGTCGGCGTTGCTTCGGTGGGATTTTCCATAATCACATGTGAAAGAGGGGAAGCCCTGTGCGGCGATGAGAAGGCGCGTTTCTTTTCTGCACAGAGCCGGCGCAGATGTCGGAGTATGCCCACAGAAACACAGGGGTTAGGGCTGTGACGGGCGGCAGGCGCAGGGCAGGAAGTAATCACGCTTTTGAAAAACATGGAAGCCTTTCTCAATGGCATTCCCGACTTTATGATGAGATGTTCCAAACTTTCTCTCAGAGCAGAAACGCACAGACGGCTGGGAACTGGTATGCTGATGAGAACGCAGCAGTGCACAGATGTTCAAAGATTAAGTGGCATCAGATCAAGTCACAAATGGTTTTAAGTCTTTAAAACAAACCTGACTTTGAATTTTTAGGGTAGAAATGTCAGTAAGTTTTCTTTTCTATTACAAAGGATGGAAAAATACTGTTTTCTAGCTTCAAAATTGTATTTGAGTTCCACAAAAAGTATTATCTGTGGTTAAATAGATAATAAATCTGAAAATCTATTGTGGGGGGTGAACGTTTGTGAGTATATGACTTTGCCTACATCAAAACGATTAAATGTCTCTTATATTCTACTATTAAATTAACAAATAATGAGAAATAAAACTCTAAATATGTTTAAACCAGGCTCACATGTCACTCACAAGTATCTGAGGGGTTTTTATTTGCCAAAACCATCTTGATTTTTTTTATTTTGTGATATTCTGAGGTTAATCCTCTGAGATTAATCAGTTTCTCAGTTGAAATCAAAACATGTTTCACTTCACTTTTGCCTCCATTCCAGAATATAGAATGTTTTTCTTACAAACTTTTAAAGGATCTTTTAATTTAATTCTATTTTATGTCTTACGTCTTTGAAACAGCGACTCCCTAATAACAAAAGATCCCACATGAATTGATTAAGAATTAAAAAAATGTATAGAAATGCATTGGTTGATTCATGATTAGTTATAATAATAATAGAATAGTTATTCCTTCAACAGATATTTTCTTTATAGATTTTAAACATTATATGCATAAAAAAAGGAAATTATGCATATACAAAATACAAATACAATACTGGGAGCGTGCACATGGCTGGGATGGAGGTTCTTGGGTCTGAGAGGAAGGAGAGACTCATTCAAATAGAACTACAAGACCTAATGAATGAATGAAGAGCTGTGGAGTCACTGGACCATCTTGTCTTTTATTGAGCATTCAGTGAGCAGGCTGATGTCATGGTTTGGACTCTTGTTAATTGACCTACATCGTGCTGATTGGGTTATGTCAGAACTTCTGGACCAGGACCGTGTGCATTGGACTACTGTGAGGGCATAGTTGGCCAAGATTCTCTCTCTCCGTGTTCTTATTTCCCTAACGATGTAAACAACAGTGAATTGTGTAAATTGTCAGTTTAAGAATCTGTTTTTGAGACTTAACGCAAGTGGATGCAAAGTACACTAAGTTATAGCTCTATGAGTAAAGAAATGTATCAGGATTATTTAGATTCTAACAAATTAAACACTTTATAATAACAACTTAATTTTCCTTAACAAAGCATGAACAAAGACTTAATTCATAGTGAACAAATAGTCTATTAAGCATGAATCAGACTTAGTAACTACTTTATTAAGGTTAGAGTTAGGAATTAGGGTTAGAGTATTAGATAAGTAGTTACAAAGCATGAATCATTCTCAATATATTATTTCTCCACAAAGTCTTTTTTTCATTCTTTATTAAGGCAGGAATAAGTGTAGTTATTATTATAAAGCTGTTGTTACCAATTAAACAAATAATCCACCTTACATCTAGAGACGAGCAATATATCGAAATATTGTGAATATTGAATTGAATATTTAAAAAATTGGAATACTGAGTACATTGTTTGTAATAAAAACGCTACAATGCTTATGGTTAGTTTTAACAGACATTCATCTGATATTTAAACCTCAACTAATATGATTACAGACATGTTTAACACATTTCTGTTGAATTTACATAAAATAATATCATCTTATACAGTTGACCACCCATATTTTTCCACTAAATTCAACATCCAGAGTAAAAATCAACCAAAAACAAAATGTGAATCATCACCAGATAAGAAATTCAATTATCTTTATTCCCAAAGAACTCCTTCAGAACTGAAGTAACCCTAACCTCCGCTCCTGTCAGAACCTCGCCTGCACCTCTAAACGAAGTCCGTCATTAATGGTCCACACTGGGGACGCAGGAGAAGCCCCTCCAGAACCGAACGACACACCGGGCAGCTGACGATGCCCAGGCCTGCAGCTTCGTTTCCAGCCTGGACACAGACGGGGCCGGCCTCCTTCCTTCCTGACACGCACAGCAGAACGACAGCTTTGGCCCGGCTCACGGGGATAACACTGCACAAGTTTATTTTACTCATTAAAGTGCTCAGACTGGGGCAGGGCTATTCAATGCTGAGAGCTAACAGACCAGGCTTTTTGTGTCACTGAAGCAGAGAAGGCTGGGAGAACTACACTACCATTATAAGACAGTAGGATCGGTGTGGATTTGTGTTAGGATTTTATAAAAGTTAAGTGAAATAACTCATACAATATGCGATACAATATGTGATGATAATGGTCTTAAAGCAGGGACAAACCTAGTAGTAGTGGCCAATCATCAAAAAGTTATTAAAAATGTTCAATTAAGGACAACTAACTGATCTGTGTGATTCAATTTAGACAATTTGTGGTCAATAGGCGTGAGAAACAAACATACATTATAGCTTTCTTTCTTTAGGAAGAGCACATTTCCCTCTCCATGATCATATTTATGCAAACCTTTTTTAATAGATTGTATTCACTTGACATCACAACATTCTTGAATCTTTATAGAATTTGTATTGTGGAATCTGCTGTTTAACTGTCAAAGATTGCAAATTTATTGACCTGGTTTATGTTTCATATTTCTGTATCCAGTTCAACTACTTCTCTGTCAGCAGAAATAAAACAAAGGGATTTTTTTGCAAACTTTCAGAACCTTCAGAAAAATGGCACTATTATTCAACCAGAAACACGTGATTGTTGTCAGTTCAAAGGACCTTACGGTAGTGAATCTCCCATTATTATATTTAAGTTCTGTGAACCCCTGTCCGCCATAAGAAACTGACAAAAGCAAATTCTACAACATTGAACGCAACCATTCATTTTTGTTTTTAAATCTCTATTAAGTAGCAAACACAACTTTCTGTGCTCATCAGAGAATAGCATACAATTTGCACATTCAGTAGGTACAGGACAGAACGTTTTTATTTGCATAGCCAGCAATAAGTATGCAAGATAATGCTGGATTTTCTTCCTTAGAGGCCACAACAACATACGCTCAGTTGAGGTTTGAACTGGCTTACCTCTTTTCCTCTAAAATGTACAAAACCCCAAATGTCCGGGACCACTTCAAAACCCACTTCTCTTAGTGCGTCCTAATCCATCCATCGTATGTGGTCCCAGTCAGTGTTTGGCACAGAACAAGCTGATTGAATTTGATCATTAAGCAGAACAATGGATAATGGGTGCGGGGATCAGAAGATGAGTGGGGTGGCCCGGTAATGATCCTGCTGTTTGTATGCATGTGCGTGTGTTTGCCTGTGTGTGTGTGTTAGCTAAAGGCCAAAGCACATCTGGGTGGGAATTAGGGCGGATGAGGTGATAAATCAAGATGTTCTGGGCCATGAGAGAAGCGGCAGTCACTGAGCATGAAGGGCACGTACAGAAGCGCGCCCGGCTCATCTCCATTTAGATTCACATGTCACACGGACTTTAGAGTAAATAATGTGTACTGATAACACTACTTGGGTTATGGAGTTCTGTAAGTATTGGTCAGAACTAAATTGATCACAAAAGTAGCTAATTTAATTTCACTTTTGCTTCTTATATAGTCTATGAGAGTGAATGGATGTTGAATGTGTAAATCTGCACTGATGTAAACATATTGCTGATACTTGTTTTATCGTATTTTGTACATAATGTGTGTTAGAGGGGACAGGAGTTGAAAATTAGCATGCTATATACTTTTTATGCAAACTTTGCTTTGTAACTATATACGATGTCATTGTCCGTGTCAAATATATAATTAAATAAATACAAATTGTTGTTGTTTTGATGTATTACATGCAGACTTATAATATAGTTTTAAAGGTGCAGTGTGAAGTTTTCAGATCCATCTAGTAGTAATGATAACGTTCTCTTCAAAATAACAACAATTTTGATTTGTTGTTGGTCAAAATGTGAAAGTGTTATTATTTCATCATGGTTTGCAGACAATATTAAGTCATACTAATCTTTTATAGTCAATACTGTCGGTTTATCGTTTGTGGATTTTCTGTGCAGATATTTCTTTTCCACAATTGTTAACTATTGACCTTATTCTGCCCCGCCCACTTTTGCCGTTTTCTGCACTTCCATCTGTAAACGCACTTCCGTTTTACGAGAACTCCGTTAAAGCTAATGACGAACAAGGGAAAAGTCTCACCGCTAAAATGTTGCATAAAGTAGATTGATTTGTGTAAAATGTTTAATGAACAAGTCAACAACGCAACGATTTCGTGGTCAGTCTGAAAACGGCTTTTTAGTTCGTGTAGAACTTATTTTCTGTTGAGCTCGTCTGCTCCATGTAACTAATACAACAGAAACAAGACGGCGGCACATAAGGCAACGTCCGAAATAAGGTGAATATAGTAGAATAATAAATATATTTATATAGATCCTTTGCTTTCATCTGGCATCAAATACAACTATGCGTTTGTTTATCATGGCATTGCCCTATTTTCAGAAGATTTATATTGATTCAAGTGAATTTACACTAGAATTGAGAATACGCTGCGTAACTTTGAAGGATCTACAAACTAAAAGGCAGTATGTCTGTATCACTGTTGTTCTAGTGCTGTCAATTGCCAGCTAGCTTTGGGGCACAGCAGCAGTTCAAAGTGAGGCGCATGAATAATGAATGAGGGGCCGAGGAGGAGGCTTTAAGGCGCTAAAGTGGAACATGGCGAGTGCTTCCAGAGGCATCACACAAGGGAAAGGCTTGGCTCAGCACAAACTGTCGGTGTATTGTTAGCTCCGCTCTCCTGTACCATACAAGCGTCCAATTTAACCTGGATAATGGCATCAGGAGTGTCCCTCACCCAGACGCGTGTTTGCGTAATGTGCTCACGTTAAGGGTTCATTTGAGAGCTCTCTTGTTGACGGTACTTACGGTAATATGATGCAAAGGCTGACTCAGCAAATCATGTTAAATGGACTAAGAATGAGGATGGGATTTGCATTTGAAAGTGGTTATACAGATCAGCTATTCAGTTGTACAGATATTACAATGATTTCATTACGTTCTTTAGAGACTCGCAAGTCAGAAGGCAGCCTAGTATGGATTTTTTTTATTTATTAAAATGGTATTAAACACTGCACAACGTATCTAGAGTTACTCCAAAGTATACATAACATATTTCAGAACGCATGACAATAAATGTGATTTGGAAAGAAGCGTGTTGATTGAATTATTCCTTATTACTATTATATGTAGGAGTGACTTTAACCTCCATATACAGCCTTTTACGTATTGCCTTTAAAAGTTGGTAAATAAACCTTCTTGAACAACTTTCAACATAAACTATGAACTGCTTCAGAGCTTTTTTGTTCCATAAAATAGAAGAAAGAACAAATTCAAATTCAAATTATTTCTCTAGAAGTAAATAGCAATGTAACTTTTTTCCAGCAGCTTCAGGAGATGCTCATTGACAAAGCTTAGACACATTCTGAGTTGTGTTTGTCCTCACCTCTCGGAGCATGGGGTCGCTGATGGAGCTCAGGTTGACCGCTCCTTCATATGTCAGGTAGTAGAACACATTGAGTGCTCTGGCGGCTTCGGGCCCCTGCTGCTTGTACCCGAAAATCAGATCGATCCACTGGTGAAGCTGGCACGACACAAACTCGCTCTCCAGGGCCTGAAACACACAGGATAATCTGAATTATTTCCATGTCTTTATTTGAACTACTTTGGATACCACAACTTAAAACAATATGTCTTGGATATATCCCAAAGTAAAAGAATGAAACATTTTTGCGCAAACATCAGCAGAGGACGCTTGGACTGCATCTGCTTCAACATAAAAAAGTAGTTTGTATGAAGCTAAAACAATGGTAGATTTTGACAAATTTGCAAAACTGTGTAATGTTTGAGCACTGAAACGTAAAAGTTGAATGTGTATGGACTCTTTTATTTTAGCTTCAGAAAGGTACACTGACTAAACATGCACAAACAAAACAAAACATAATTGCAAGTATCTTTTTGACAAGTATACAACATTATAACACGGTTTAAAGACGCTATTTAGCATAGTCTAGAACTCAAATGTCAACAGATGTAAGCCATTTCAAACAAAACAACAAAATGGCGGCCCCAGTAGACATTATTGAATAGCAGTTTTCACTAATATCCTCAAAGATGGACTCCTTAGAGAACACTTAATTGCCTGAGTAACCCAACCTGCCACTGATTCTGTAATAAGCAAAAGGCGAACTTAATCCATATCTTAGCGTCAAAACATTACATTGGTCAAGTAGTTCTCCGGCAGTACCTCAGGGAGCCATTTTAGCTGGTCTTTGTTCTCGACAGTGGGGAGAAAAAGGGCATAAGTGTTGCTCTTTTGCCATTACCATAACGCAGAGACACACGGCGTTTTCTCTCCTCATTAGCCGGTAAAGCAGGGAAAAAACATTTATGGTTTCCTCATAAAAACAGGCGATTGTGTTAATTTGTGTAAAGCTGTCTCGTCACAAAAGCCCTCTAAACACGGCCAAATTAGAATGAGCCAGCCCCTGATTGTCATTGCTGCCTTGTGTCACATTAATTTGCAACAAAACATTAGCCCGTGCTACACTTAAACGGCAATTTATATCATTTAGATTTTTACGGCGCGGAGTGGAGCATCCTTCACGTAAATGTGACTTTCTGACAGCTCGTTCGCCGTCTAATTCTTCCCCACTCGTCTAATTACAACTTTCAATCAGGGGCCGAGGAGCAGGCGGTGTGCGGCTGGCTGTGATCATGTTCCATAAACATTTAAGTATGCAGAATAATACGCAATGGGCTTGATGCTTGAGTGTTTGACGTGTACTGGTTCCTGGTGGGTGAGCGAAATGCGCTTTAAGGTGCTTTTAATTGTAATTTTGAACGAAGAGAAGCTCTGAAGACGCGACTTTACGAATAAAAGCAAAATCAACTTAAATGACATTGTTGCAGTGTTTCCTCATCATTGGTTTACTTAAAGTTGTATTTTTATTGATTTGAGCATATTTGAGTCATCTGTCCCCGCCCACATCCACACATGTAGGGTTCTAAAATGTCACTTAGCCACTTTTCAAAAATAAAAACAAACTGCTGCTTGGTACCGTGAAATGTCACAATGAAGAGACTTATCAGTTCTGCAGTTTTGAAGTCAACGGACCTGTTTTAATAATTAAGCCATTTTAGACCAATATTGTACTTATGTTATAGTTCAATATTAAGTACCTAATGCACAATATGTTATAATATGTCTCTTTTTAATAAAATATTCATAATTCAGTCATTATGTTGTTTGATTTGTTGAATTATTTGATATTGCTGATACCTTAAAAAAGGCATGATTACGGGACTTTTGGCTAACAACTGAACTAAAGAAAACTGGCTTGAAAAGAAGTGTGGAATGGTTAGAAAATGAGAAAATCATTGCATTCATTATAAAACTTGATGGGCTATAGGGGTTTTGTAGCTCAGTTTATAAAGCATTTACCTTCAAATTATAGGAGGTCTGGTTTGAGTCCTCGACTGGGAATAATTCTTTATAAATGACTGACAATCCTTGCTCCTTGACAGTTGACTTGATGGCTCTATTCTCCTGCTGTGCTAGAACTGTGTGTTGAAACACAAGAAGAATTTCCCCAAATCCGTTCTCTATCCTATCTTCCGTGCTTCTAAGTCCTGTGGGATATTCTTAAATGTTACTCTCTACGAAAGCAACAATTTCAAAGATAAAATGTAGATCGAAAATAACATCAGCTCTTTTAATGATCATTAAAACGGCTGAACCCGATATTTGTAAAATGTAACAAAGTAAAATCTGTTTTGTCCTAGTAGTACAGATACAATATTATAGAGATGCACCAATCCAGCTTTTTCAGATCCAATATAGATTTGGATACATGGGCCTTAAGTATCTGCCAATACCCGATATCAACCGATACCTCTGCAGAGACTGAAAATAGCTTTTACTTTCTTAAGACAAGAATCACGTATGACAAAACTAATCCAAACTGGTTGTGTAGCTATTCTTCATCCTTCAACCAACGACAGAACATCTATATGTGAACAAAACCTCAAATATCATGAGATGTTCTGGACCGACAAGAGCCTGTAAATAGTCTTAATAAATCAGTTTAAAAGCCCAACCAGGATATCAGCTGAACTGATATTCTGAAGCCAATATCCGATTCAGCTCATTTTTCCCTATCAACACCGATTTTGGATACCAGTATCGGTATAGGTGCATCTGTAATATAATATAATAGCATCTATTTGAGAGAAAAAACAAATACAGTGAACATGCTAGTTGTTGTCAGCTTTACAGACAAAAAAACACATGCAAATAATAATATTGTGGTGAAAAATTGGGATGCTAAGAATGCTTTAAGGAAAGTGAGCAATACATGAGGACTGCTGCAAAGAGTGTTGTATTCTTCATGATTTAAGACTTTAAGCTTTTAATCAGGTACAGAACCTTTAATTAAGCAATGTGCTCATATAGAGAACACTGTTCTCCTTAGTTCAACCACATGGGCAAAAGACAATATTATACAATATTAACAACCTCAACAATTTAAAGCAAGGCTTCAGAACTGCCCCCATATTCTCCAGCAGTTGATTCCATGTCCATCTTTCTTCCTGACACCACTATATTCAGTTGTGTCACTGAGCAATCCTTTATATTAACGTAGGGTTATGAGGCCGGGACCCCCACTCATTTCAATACAGTTCAGTGGTGTGTGTCTGTGGATGGGAGAGGAGTTTATTATGCATGAGGCCTGACCTTTGCTTCCCGATCCCTAAAACTAAAGCTACATCTGATGGACTTTTAATGTGCACCGCAATCTCATGTCAATCAGCCACAGGAACAAAGAGAAGTCATAAAGCATGGATAAAGCAGTGATAAAACAAGGAAAGACATCTCAAAACATGTAGATCAGATAAAGAAATACTTTGATGTCATGATAATATTATATTCTTAATTTACTTTTATACAAATTGTCACAGCTTTGTAAATTCAAACTTTCTGAATGAAAAAAGGAATGGTAATTTAACAATCAGCCATATATTTAGGTTTACTTATTTGGAGTGTAGCTTGAATATAAATTATATTATTTTTTCTTCTAAAATGTTCACGATAATCATTTTGCCAGTTCTTACGATTATATTGTGACTTGAAACAACAACAACTACACTGAAAGTTGAAGGAAACTTATGACTTGTTTAATTTATGACAGAAATTTAAACTTAAATACCATGTTAAAAATGTAAACTTTGTAATGTAATTTTCGATTAATTATGCCGCCCTAGAGTAAGGATAGTTTGTGTTAGCGCTGCTGTCAGGCAGTCTCCACAGTTAATTTTACCAAAGGTCAGCTTCCACTCCAACGCTTAAATGATGACATCAATATGAGTGTTTGTAGCGTCTGTAGAGCCTCCACAGTTTGTATTTGAAATGCTCTTAGCGGTTAGCATCAACCACAAGCCATAAACCAGCTGCTCACATCTCCAGGTCTTCATTCAGAAAAAAAATACAGTGCGGTATCGGATCGGTGATTTGGTCCAAGTACCTGCAGATATACCTGAAAAATATATATATATATACATATATAAGCTGGGGTACCTAATTTTCCCATAGCAAAATCAGAAGTAGGTATTTAAATGTATGTAAACTAGTTTCTAGCTCTCATAAACTCTTTGCCACACTGTTAATATCCACAAGAATCATTTTCAGGAGCGGGCTCAGCTTTAGCAGCTTT
>CM033622.1:33937854-33942854 GCA_019453435.1 Rhinogobius similis | reverse complement strand
GTCCTAAATGTAAAACAACTTACTACATATCTATCAAAGACCCTAAAGAGCATAAATGTGTCATCAAACTATGTACCAATTGTAAACAACCTAAAACACAAAAACATCCGTTTCGCTCCGCTGCTCAGAGGTCTGACTCAATCGACGGAGAGGAAGTTAAACATGTTTGCTACATGAGAACAAAACCAATCAAAGCGATAGAAAAGATACATCAAAAAAAGTTTGTATTTTTTGATTTTGAGACCAGTCAAACCACAGGAACTCACAAACCCATGCTAGTAGTGGCCAAATCACTGACCGGCGGACACTGGATCTGGAAAGGCGAATCATGCGCTGTAAATTTCCTTCTTCATTTCCGTCAAAATAGATACAAACATACAACTTTCATTTCACATTACGGCAAAGGCTTTGACCACCACATCATTTTGAATGCATATGTGACTCAAGGGTTGTCACCATTCACTATAGCTCAGGGGAGTAAAATCATTTTGATTACTGATTCTGACTTTCAACTTAAATTCATTGACTCGTTCTCATTCATTCCCATCCCGCTCAGAGAATTTCCTAAAGCATTGGGTTGTAAAACTCAGCTTAAAAGGGTTTCTTTCCTCACAAGTTCACAGATAGTTCAAAAAATGGATATAAAGGTAAATATCCAACGCCTGATATGTACGGCGCTGATGAGATGAGTCCAAAACAAAGAGAAGATTTTTTCAGATGGTATGAGACGGTGAAGGATAATGAATTTGACTATGATGCTGAATTAGTGGGCTATTGCGAAAACGACGTTCAGATCCTGGCTGAGGGTGCCAGCAACTTCCGCGATGAATTCATAAAGACAACTCAGACCCTTTGACAGCGTCACAATCGCTTCAGCGGCACTGTCTGTTTTTCAATCCAAATTCTTAAAACCTGACACAATTGCAATTCCATGCCCAAACAATTACAGAACAGAGTTTAAGGCATTTTCACACGCTTCCATACAATGGCTAGAGTTTGAGGCCTTCTCGCGCGGCATAACAGTAAGACACGCTTTGAACGGTGGGGAAATTAAATTTGGTCGTTATTCTGTTGATGGATGTGCTGAGATAGATGGAGAGATAACAATTTTCGAGTATCTTGGATGCTTCTTTCATGGGTGTGTTGAATGCTTTAACCCACACGATAAATCGCGCCACAGGATCGTGTTTTAGCGACATCTACTCTGACACTTTGAAAAGAATAGAGGCGTTACATATCCGATTATAAAGTGCATTCTGTCATTGTGATGTGGGAACACGAATGGAATTTTTGAAAAAACAGATTCAAGGGTTAAATCTTTCTTGGAGAGGTTTCAAGAACCTATGCCTTTAGAGCCACGTGAGGCATTATATGGAGGACGACGGCTGCCATTCGTGATGCGCTATGTTGTCGGGTCAAGATGAGCAAATACATTATGTTGATTTTACTCTTTGTACCCGCTTGTAAACGCACATTCTGTCTACCCACTAGGACATCCGAAAATAATTCAAAAGATTTTGATGATGTTGAAAATTACTTTGGGTTAATACATGCTAAAGTTCACCCTCCACGTAAATTGTTTTTCCCGTGTTGCCTATAAGAAACGGCAAAGGGAAATTGGTTTTTACACTATGCCGCTCCTGCGCATTCATGAACAATCAGAGAAGTGAATGTAACCATGGTGTAGAAGACAGGGCCCTTCGAGCTGTGTGGGTCACGGTGGAGCTAAATGAAGCAATGAGAAAAGGCTATAGAGTGGGTGAAATTTATGAAGTATGGCACTTTGAAGAGAAATCAAATCAACTGTTTAAAGACTATATCTACACTTTCCTTAAACAGAAGCAGGAGGCGCCAGGGTACCCTTCAGGAGTTGATGATCTTCAAAGTAAGCAAGCTTACATCGACGCACTAAAAAAAAACCAAGGTATTGAACTTGACCCACAGAAGATAGCTTACAATGCTACAAAAAGGCAAATATCAAAGCTTTTGTTAAACTCGCTGTGGGCAAGCTTGCTCAAAGGGCGAATCAGCTCTCAACAACGCCAGCAACCACGCCCGAGCCTGAATTTCTCTTTTCGAGTAAATATGACATTTTCTCAGTTTCACTTCATAAACCACGATGTCGCACTCATTCAGTGGCGGTATAATTTAACTGTGTCTTACCCCCAGGTGATTCAAATATTTTTCTAGCAGCTTTCACCACCGCTATGCACGGCTCGAATTGTATAAACAATTAGATTTGCTCCAAGACAGAGTATTATACCTAGACACCGATTCTGTTGTTTACACAACCACGCCCACTGATCAATATAACCCACGATCGGTAATTATCTGGGAGATTTGACGCCTGAATTAGAACCCGGCGATTATATATGTAACTGGACAGCTGCAGACCTAAATCTTATGCATTTTTGACCGCCAAGATGGCAAGGCAACTTTACGCTAAAGGGATTACACAAAATTATGAAAATTGTAAAAATTAACTTTGATACTCTCGCAGATTTGGTAGAAAATTATCTTGAAGATCGTGGACACTCGCCAAGAAATCCCCGCCTCGATACAATAAAATCACACTAATATGAAAACCTTTGAGCTCACAAATAATCAGAGGGTGATCAAGTTTGGTGTTGTCTTTGATAAGAGACGTCTCCTTCCAGATGGGAGAACACTGCCGGTCGGTTATTAATCACTGCACAAACTTCTTGGTGATTGCAAAAAGGTTGTATAGACTTATGATGGGATGACCTGATGACCTTTCTATTCAGTCTTTTGTGATCATTTTATGTTTTTGTATCCTGTATTATTCTGTACTATTGTGTATTATTCAGCAAAAATGTATTCATTCATGTATTCAAAAATGTATTCATGTATTCAAAATGTATTCAAACATGTATTCATGTGTTGTAATCATTAAAGATTTCTTTCATCATTCTTCTCCCTGTCGCTTTCTTCCCGCTTACTAGATGAATAAAATAAGTGTTTCCACTTGTCTGAGCCGTTATTTTACAGAAACATCACACGCATCACATGGAGGAAATATATTTTGACCCGCGCTTCCAGCTCCCGTTCACTGCCGTGCTGGTTGGAACAAGTGGAAGTGGAAAGTCTTTTTGTAAAACAATTACTCCTAAATATGGACCATACTCTTTCTAGACGTCCGATCACATCATCTGGTGCTATTCATCCTATCAACCTATGTATAATGAAATAGCTAGAAATGTGAATGTTAAATTTATTGAAGGAATCCTGACTCTTTGACGGACTAAAATATTTTTCCATCAAATCAGCACAATCTTTTAGTTATTGGACGATTGTATGGATGTTGGCTCCAATCACGATGAATTAATGAAAGCGCTTACAATGTATAGACACTCATCGAAATTTATCGGGTAATCTTTTAGTCCAAAACTATTTGTTTCGATCAAGGGAAGCATAGTAGAACGATCAGTTTAAATGGTAATGAAATTATATCGCGTTTCTTCTTCAAATCACCGCTACGATAAAATGCAGATAAGAATATTGAAGCGCAACAAATGTTTCTGGTCGAAGAGATTATTTTCTAGAGAGTTTTAATGACGCTGACTCAAAGAGCCATATTCTATATATTTAATTGTGGACTCAAGGCCCGATTGTCCAGAAGCGCCTGCCACTCGAGAACTGGAATACTCCTACACGAGAGGTCTGTCGCTTACCAGTATAAAAGGTGATTTTAAAAAAATGCTCTAAACGGGATCAAAAGAAACCTTCCTATTTTAAAGGCTTTACTCTACCCTAAAACCAAAGGACAGAAGAAACTTTCTATGCCACGGGTCGGAAGATCTGCATTCCTGATATATCACTTCGCTAAAATTGGCGCTAGAAACATTCTAAAGGGAAATATTCCTCTTACTCTCTGGAACAGTACCGTAAATTGAATAAGCAGAAGAGGTTTATCAAACTTTTCGCTAACCAGAAGACCTGGAGTAAAACATAAGCTGTAAGGTGTTGACACAGTCTGGAGGATTCATTATCCCCTTTATTAGCCACCGCGCTCCCGTTTCTTGTCTAATTTGCTTTCTGGTCAGAGATAGACAACGCAGGGTTGCCATATGGGTTCGCGAATGACAAATGTATATGATTTCCCCGCAAGAACAACTGGAGAGTTTAACCCAGAAGAATTGATGCGACAAGGTGAAAACATCGCAGAGAGAGCTTCTTTAACATGTTTTAGAGGAGAAAATGGAGCTTTGATTGTTAAACAACCCGGACCAGCATACAGTAAAAGTTTTCCTACATTACAATGAACTACTTGAAAATATCTGACTTTACTGCGTAAAGGAAGACAGAGTCGTGATCGTGAAAGAGTTTTGAAACTCACTAGCAGTGAGCAACCTATTGAAAGCATCAAGGACGTATAAGAGTTGAAGAAGAAGATTCTCCAACAACATCGAAGAAGAGATTTTAGAGAATATAGGGTCACGTAATCTAAAAAATGCTGCCTATATTTCTGCAGATAGTCTCCGTAATCCTCGGACCTTTCTAAGTGATGGAATCGCTCAGGCGAGATAATTGTTCAGGACTAAACTGTTAAAGGATCACATATTTTGATTTAATGAAGACTCTGACGAATCGCCGCTTCCATCGCCGGAGTGTAACAACACAAACGGGTTGGGATGTATTTTTAAAAGTCATTTCTGAATCTAAATATTCTGATCACCACTGTTACAAACACACACGCCTATGAGCAATTAAGAATTCAACCTCTCCAAAGCCATGAGCGTGCCAATTCCTCAGATACGTAGAAGCAGGAGTAAGAAAACGCATAAAAATCATTAGACCTCTGATGATCGACTAACGAATCTTCAACAGTATACAATCGCCGATGTCAGAGTGGCTTAACGCCTACACCACAATCCCTCCAAAATGGATAGATTTTACCCGATAACAAATGAATTCATGCATACTGTGTGCTTTTAACAATAAATGATTTATTGAAATGTATATATGAGAGAAAGAGTATT